>VDFB02148435.1:0-26204 GCA_007258455.2 Sequoia sempervirens | reverse complement strand
ATTTTGAGGGGGATATGACATAGAAGGAATGATAGACTCTTGGAGTAAACCAGCTTGGATGAAAGTGGAGGAACCCATTTGATAAGTATTGGTTTCATGGGTAGCTTGGATAGGGGCAATGGGATCTTGTGGAGGATTAGAGGATCATGACATGAACATGAAGGGATGATTTTATCTAACTTGGGGTAGGATCATGAGATGGGGTGGATGGTATAGTGTTCTCTTGGTTATGAGATGGAAGGGGATCATGAAACAAAGTGGGAGAGGTGTTTTGATCATGAGAAGGGAGATGATCATTAGATGGGGTGGAAGGTGTACTTTGATCTTGATTTAGAGAGGGATCATGCAATGGAGTGGAAGAGATAATTTGATCCTGACAAGGAAGGATTCTATTAGATGAAGTGGGAAAGAGTGGATCATGAGAGTGGGATGAAGGGATATATTTCTCTTGAGATGGAAAGGGATCATTGGATAAGATAGAATGGATATGTTCTTGATCGAAAATGGGATCATTATATTGAAGGGGGTCATATGATGGAGGAGAAGGGGTTCCTTGATCTCTATATGGAGGGGAATATATGTTACCATGCTTTGGATTAGGATATGGACATATTTCATTTGATGTGGATGGTGTGATAGGGGAAAAAGGTTGGATATAATCTTTAATTTGGATAGATGGAGTGGTAGGAGATTCATGAGATTTGGGGGATTGGGGTTTATATTGGTGTGGGGGTGATGAAGACAGATGCATGACATGGGAAGCTTGCACAACTTTATTTTTGTATGGGGAATTAGCCACCTTTGTGAATAGTCCTTGGTGGAAATTATGAGAGACATAAGATGAAGTTGATTGGTAAGCTTGGGGTGGTGTGGATTGCAAGGATGTGGGAGATGAAAAAGTGGAATAAAAAGTGGAAGCTTCCATGGATTGGTAAATTGTGGATGAGGATGAGGACCTTGAAAAGGATTTGCAGATAGGGATTTGAGATGTGGATGGGGTTGGAGGGGAATTTTGGCTAGAGGCTTGGTTTCCCTTGTTAAAGGAAGGGGAAGGATAAACAAGAGGAGATGGATTGGGATTGGATTAAGGTGGGGAGGATGGAAGTTTAGCACCAATGCCAAGGAAATATCTGAGCATGGCATCCTTATCATTCTTGAAGTAATGGGTGAGAATAAAATTAGTGGTGGTGGATGGGGATGATATGGATGGGACTTGAGGGGAGCTTTAGATGGGGGATTGGTGGAAGATTGGAGAATTTTGTCTATTGATAATGGATTCAAGGTGGTCCACAATGCTCTCATTATCATCATAGAGATCATATTTAGGTTGGTCAACAAGGCTATCATCATCATCATCAATATGATTAAGGTTGGTTGGAATGGATGAAGGTGGATCATAATAGATTATGTTGTATGGAGGATAGATTAGATGGTTAGACACAGTGCAAGATTGATTGGAAGAGGAAAGCTTGGGATTGATTTTGGATGAGGATGGAAATTATGATGATGGATTAGAAATGAATTTTGGGGTTAGAAGAATAGGACCTAAGGATAGGATCTTTGGATGATGATGAAAGGGTATGGGGTATGGAGTAGATTGAACCATCAACCAAATTTTGATGTTCAAAGGATAATTTTTGATTAAGGATTAGGGATTGGATGTGTGATTGAAATAGATAGATGGATAATGGATGATTAGATTTTGGATGGGGGGAGATGGATTATATTAGGAGTTATTTTGAATGAGATCAGGTTGACAAGAGGATTGGATTAATATGATGATGATGATGATGGATAATAAGGATGATAGTGAAGGATGTGGATTAAGGATGATGATGGATAGAGGATGAAAGTGGATTAAGAAAGACATGTTTTGTTGTGGATTATGGAGGATGATTAGGATAATGATTAGGACATCAAATAGATTAGAAAAATTAAGCTTAGGGTCCTAAATTATGGAATTGGGATGGATTGGATATAGATTAGGGGATGATTAGGACAAGATGGATGATTAGGATGATTGGGGGGATAGTTAAGATGTCCACCCAATCATTTATTTCCAATAAATTCATTTAACCTTGGTTTCCTAAAACAAAATAATATCTATACTCTCTTCCTCAATTAGTCATTTAAGTAAATGATATTTTTTTGTAGGCATTCAATCTCCAAGTATTATAGCTTATTATCTTCTAAGGTTCTTTTTGTTCTCAATGTGTTTGTAATAACCAGCCTTTGATTATTACTACTTTTTTCCAATTCTCAAGTACTAAATTAATTGACTAAGTGTCTTATAAGGAATTTACCAAAGTGATCAAAGCATTTCCTACATAACCTAGAGAGAGAAAAACATGCATACAATTTTACAGAATAACCATAATGCAAAGATCAAAGACATACCACAAAATTACACAAGATATACCTTGTGAAAATCCTCAAAAGGGAAAATCCTATCCTCTAAAAGCATCCACACTCAATGTAGTATTCAATAATGAAAACATTAAAATACACTTATAGAGTCTCTATGAACACTTTTGAAACATCAAACTCCTTCAATGCATCCTCCATGTGTCCAAGCATATAACCACACATCCCATGTCGTGCTTCACACATGCAATAAAAAAGAGAGTTCAATACAACTGACAACCAAACCAAACAACTAGCTAGCCAACAAGCCAACTAACCAAACCCAACCACTAAGCATGTGCTTGCTTTTATACAATCAAGATCACTCAAAACAACTGAGTTATGGGTAAAACCATGTACCTAAAATACATGAGTGCACAAAACCATTAACCCCCAACTTTTCCTTTTTGGTATCAATTTTTTCCAATATTAAATATGTTTCCCATGTGCAACCCACATATGAAAGATCAAACCAATGTTACATACAACTTTACAAGTGTACCCAAATAAATATTTAATATGGCTAAACACGTCCTAAGATGCACCATAAATATATATTTATTTTACATATTAATCTAGAGGAGGGGATTCACTACTCCCAAGTTTCTAGGACACAAAAGAGCTCAAAGGGAGTGAATTTCCCTCAACTACCTCAAGAATACCTCAAACATAACCAAAAAAGAATAGGCTAAAAAGGAGGGGCAAACTAAGCTTCATTTTATTTATTTTTTATGACAAATGTTTTTTTGGAAATGAGTGAGTTGACCTCAAGGGTCTGGGACTATAAACTCACTAGCTCTCGACCAGAGGACACTAGTGCGTGAGTCAAATGACAACGCGTCGTGCTGTCATCTTAGAGGCATGTTGGCATCTCGTTCAAACAAAGAGTAGGATTTATAAAATGGAACTCACAAGGTGTGCTAACAACCTGAGAGTTTTAGTTTGACAATTTAACAAATATGAAGAAATGCATGAAATGAAAAAAACTACAAGAAGAATACTATAACTTAAAAAGATAAACTATCTAATGACAAAATGAAAAGGGAAAGGAAGAAGGAGAGAAACTCACACAAGGTCCAGTTCTCCAACAAGCTCCTCATGAATAGATTGAACCTACACACAAAGCAATGAAAAAGTGTTGTGGCTATGTTTTGGAGCTTGCCTAAGTCAAGCGCCCATTTTTTTGTTTCCACCTCCATGGAAAGCTAATAGACCACAAGATATAGAGATGATAAAAAAATAGAAAGGTAGAAACAAAATTTAGAGTGCAAAGACAATCTAAATGCTACTCTACAAATAAGACAATGCAAGTAAATAGATAGATATTACCCTCCTTTCTATGTACTTGGAGAAGTTGAGAGAGGAAACAAGAGAGCAATACAACCATGCCAATAGAGTAGAGATTTTACCACTTGCAATAGACATTGGTGGTAAAAGCTACAAAATGTTAAAGTGTGAAGCAAGGGTGAAGCAAGTTGAGAGAATGCAAGAATGGAGTGATGGAATATCAAGAGATTGAATGAAATTACAAGAGATATGTTTAAAAGGTGTTTTTGGAGCCAAATAGACGTTTTTGGGTGGTCAAGATTCGAAGAGGGACATTACATTGTAGGTTGATAGGGAATCACAATGCCTCAATGTCCACTGACCAAAGAATCTTGCCAACATGGAAGCGTGACACGCAAACATCCACGTGACATGCAGGCATCCTCGACATAAATTCCATCACCGATAGAAAATGACAAGGAGACATGTGAAAATCAAGGCAAAGGTGGTGGTTTTTTGCATTATTGAGTTTGTAAGCTAAAATGAGGTAATTATAATGGGAAATTACACTAGGTGCAAATTTATGCCATTACATTTTTCCCCCACTTTAGTGTGCATATATGTCAATGCATATGTGAGCTAAAGTAGAAAGAGATTAAAGAGAATATACCAAAAATGTAGAGGAAGTAGTCCTTTTCTCCAGCATACCCTGACGTGTAAGAGGATGAGCTCCACCAGGATGTGAAGAGGACATGTGTCTTCAATCCTACAAAACTAGCTACAATCTCACTATAAACATGTCAGTTGCAGACAAACATGTTAGGTAAAAAAGTGAATCATAATAGACACAATTATAAGACATAATAAGATACAATATGATCAAATATAAGATAGGTTTGTGGTCACTGCAAAATATGTTGCAGGACAATCACAAAAAAGACAAGTCTAGTCAGGTTGCCCCCAAGCTAGATGCCAATCTATATAAGATATCAAACACCAAGAGACAAGATATCAAATATCAGATGGACAACACAAATTGCAAGATACCAAAGAATTCTTTTGAAAAGATGGCTTTCAAGAAGGGGTTCTTTCAATAGCGGACCCTTTTCTCAAGACATCAAGACACCAAGGGACCCTTTCGAAATGACACTCCTTTTGAAGGACACAAAATTTTCTACAAGTGATTTTTTCATCAAGGAATCCTTTTGAAAGATCTTTCAACAAGGAATCCATTGGAAAGGGTGCTCCTTTTTGAAAGGAATTTTTTTAGATTCTTACTTTGTAGAAAGAATACTCCTTTTTTGAAAGGAAAGTTTTTAGACTCTCTCACCAAGGGATCCTTTTGAAAGAACCTTTTTTCAAGGAGTCATTTTTGAGAGAATACACCATTTTTGGAAAATGAGGTTTTTCAACAAGGGATTATTTTGTCAAGGAATTCATTTTAAAGACCCAAGGAATCCTTTTGAAAAAATTCTCCTTGTTGAAAATTAGACAAGCATGATAGCCCCCCTTAGGATGGTGTGTACTATGCAGAGTAGCACATGGCATCCCAAGGAGAAAATAAAAACAAGAGACATTGTGGCACAAGATACATGGCGAGATGTATTTGTGGTATGTTTTCAGACATGCAAGGGAAAACACATAAGAACCACAACACCAAGAAGCAGACAAGTAGAGATGAAGAAATCGAGAGACAAGGGGATCTAATAATTCAGGCTTAGAACTATCCATAGATATAATAGATAGAGATAATATAATATACATGAGCTATCATCAACACCAAAATTTCTCAAAACGTGAAAGACATATTAAGACAAAGTAAAATAAAAAATTGGGTCAGCATGGAAGAAGGCTTAAATGCCCCCAATGCTTTGCATCATCCTTGATATCGAAAAACAAGAATATGACACATAGAAGAATAATGACACAAATAGAAGTGTACAACAAAACTTGACGCTTGTATCCAAGTACCTATAAGGGTAGCAAGGGTCCTCTAGGAAGGATCATAAAACATCAAAAGACACGAACTAGGGAACATGAACAAACAAACAAAACTAATACAAATGCAGGAGGCACCACCCTAGTCCTCATCGACCAACAAATTATCCTGCTCCTAATCTACATCATTATAGGGGGAAGGAGGATGAGCCTGCAAGGGAGGGATAGCAAGGGCAATACCCTTTTACTCTCCTATGACAAGAGCCAAGGAAGAAGGCCCTTTGAGTTCTTCTTCATTGAGCTCTTGTGAAGCGAAGGTCATTGATTTTGCAAAAAATGAGGATAGAGTCAGGATGTCATCCACTGAGTTGAACATGCACTTCTCAAGAGTTCCTTGTGTGAACTTAGCAGAGGAAAGACAAGGCACCTGAGAGTCACTTCCGACCTCAGGAAGAGGGGCAATGAAGAATTTTTAGAAATAAGGGATTGCCTTCATCATGAGGATAAAATGAGCAAAAACAAAACTAGAATCCAAAAAAGGTGAGCCTTTCTTATGACCATCAATCAAGGTGAGGTCATCCTCCAACTTATGCTTTAGTGGAGGATGCAAGATCCCCACAGAGGAAGAAAAAGCAGAATAATAAGAGGGACCCATAGAGGACACCACCTTTGTATTAGGCATGTCGATAGGCTATGAAAAAGGAGGAATCTTCAGAAGGGACATGATAAGTGGAGGCTTCGTAGAAAGAGTGATGAAGACTTGCACCCTTTTGGGGTGAGGGACATCAAGACCCGTAGGAGGAGCCAAAAGCAAGACAAAAGCAATGGGAACTGAAGTAGAGGACATAGAAGTAGACAAAGCAACATAAGAGACAAGAATAAAGACAACAATCTTCTCCTTAATATTTTGTGTGAAACATGCTCCTAAGCTAGAGCCTTTCACTGGTGCTTACACTCGTGCACAAGCCAGTTACGTCAGTTATGAGCATTAGAGAATGCGGCTTGAGAAGAGGCCAGAGGCTATGCTCCATTGTGAGAGCATCCTTCACAACTATTTTCTGGTGGAAGGGTGGTCTCTTGAGTGGGAGTAGGAGGAGGAGGAGGAGGCATAGGGGCATAAATGGCAATAAAAGGAGAAATATAGACAAGCGCCTTCACAATAGGCCTCTTCTCATTCATTGCTCGAGGAGCAAGTGGAGGAACGATAGGAGGCCATAGAGGCTAAGATGCAACATCTACCCCATGAGAATTCTTACCCTTTCCATATAGGGTGGTTCGGGAAACCATGGGTGGAACATGCAATTGGAAAGCTTGATGCTTCAACTTCCACCAGATAGGCACCATTCCACTTCCCATGCAAGGCACAAAAGTAAGAACTAAGGATGCCACCAAAGGTTGAGAAGAAGATGCAGATGGTGTAGAAGACATAGAAGGGGAAGGATCTAATGCAAAAGAATTTTTTTCCTTCCCTTTTGACAAGCAAAAGAGACAACTTGCTAGAAGCCTTCATAGAAACAACATACGAAGACATAAGAAAACTAGCTTTTGGACCGAGCCCCCAGTCTTATAATTAACATAAGATCGATACAACAAATCTCCCCTAGGGGGAGAGGTCCGACTAGGGTGGGCCAAAAGTGATCCAAAGAAAAGGCCCCATGTGGCACCAGTGATTTATAACTAGTATCATGAACAACATGCACTGTGCCCTTATGGGGGAATTTCACACACTTGTGGACTACAAAGGTGACCGTATTCATGGAGGCTAGCCATGGAATGCCTAGCCTAGCCTTGAAGAGGTTGGACTTTGGAATCACTACAAATGTAACATATATTACCTTAGGTCCCACCAAGACCGATGAAGAAATGGTGCCCATAGGGGCAATAGAAAGCCCATCATGAGTGTAGATAGTGGTTTAGGACTCATCGTACTTTCCGAAATATTCTGAGCCAATTTTTTTTAAAATTTTCAATTACTATAAGTAGAGAAATACACAGCCATTAGGGTTAGCTCTAAACCAAAATGATGTTGAAGCAACTCTAACTAGAATGTACACCAAGATCCCGATGTGGGCAAGGTGTGAGCATTGGTCAAAGGATCTGAATGCAGAAACAGAGCTGGAGGAACTCTAACCAAGAATGGCGCCAAGTGATGGCGAGCATATGGTCAGAGGATCTTAATGGAAATGCTGATACAAGAACTCTAACCAAGAAATGCGTCGGCGAACAACGAGCATGTGGTCAGAGGATCCCTACCATCTAATATGCTGAAAGCAAACTCAACACCAAGTATGTGCTACCCAATTCTAGTATGGAAATGAGGCGACCATATGGCGGAGATAGAAAGAAATACAATGCAACTTCCGAATGTAAAGTAATCATTACAAAACATGATACGCAAGATTAGAGAAGTGCTGACAGTACTACTGTTCAGCTTACAACATGAAGAGCAATCGCCTGCCAAGAGCATATGATTATAACAGATTAGCATTACATCATATAAGAGAACTCTCCTTTGCTTAATCAAGGATGCCAAGACCAATAACTTCACTCAGAGACCAAACTGAGGATTCTGATTTAGACAGACCTGCACTTTAAATTTATAACCAAC
The DNA here is from genome assembly GCA_007258455.2 of Sequoia sempervirens. NCBI lineage: Eukaryota > Viridiplantae > Streptophyta > Pinopsida > Cupressales > Cupressaceae > Sequoia > Sequoia sempervirens. The sequence goes on along the minus strand of VDFB02148435.1, from coordinate 17,989 downwards.
AACCTAACACCACACTTAAATGATCATATCTCTCTCACAACTCATCCAATTGACATGAAACGAAGTGCAATATACCGTAATGATGAAGGCGACCAAGATAGAGCACTAAAAACTGATCAAAAGACCCCAAATTAAATATGCACGAATTTCAAGACAAAGTCAAAAGGTATGGCCCAGCAAGAGGGGCGATTTCACTTTAAAAATTCAAGACCACTAAAAAATCTGCAACTTAGGGAAAAGGGTCGCCCTTCATAGACAGAGAGATTAATGCAACGCCCAGAATGATTCTTTTTGTATTTTTTGATTTATGAATAAAAACAACAATCTGCTGTAAAGAATATGCAATTCCAGAATCTCACTAATATGCATAAAACTGAACTACAAAGCCACACAATGACTACAATGCAGAAAATCCCACTACAAATCACTCAAACTACACTACCTCACCACTAGTCGCTATCTCTCAAGCGAGAAGCAATGCCAAGCTAGGAGGCTTACATTCCTCGAAGCAATCCCAAGCCAATCCGGCAGCATAACATTCCTGTAGACCAAAGATAATCCAAATGAGAACCAATGGCTTCCTTTTATAATTTCCAAAGGACCCTTCTAGAAACCCTAATCTTCTTTTTTGAACCAAACCCTAATCCTCCAATAGGTGGCGTCCCACTTTCCCAAGCAAAACTTTGACTTTTAATATCAACTTTATCTCCTCCTTGAAGTTGGCGTCCAATTTATGCTTGGATTAAACTTTCTTTATAAGAAATATAATTAATTTCCTTCAATGAAGCGCCCACCCAAAAAGAACATCTTTTAAAACAACTTAAAGTGAAGTAGCTAGGCCAAGGGGGGGTCAATGTTAAAATATAACATTAAAACATGACTTAATTAAAATAATTCGAACTTATCTCTCCAATTGTGCCCCAAAGCCAAAAATGAGTAAGCCAACTAATCAGTCTGAAGTAGAAAGCCAACCGTGCCGAAACCAACAGGACCACTGCCAGAAATAGAATTTACTAAAAATAGTAAATTCCAGAAAGATGCTCAAATGCCAAGAAAAACATACCACTGCTGCTCTCAAAACCCAAAGAATCTTCCATTGAATCAACCAACCTCGGTGAAAGCATCCTCAAAAACATGAACCCCATTCTTTTCCCTTTTCTCGAGGTAGCCTGCGGGTCTCCCGTAATAGGCCAACAAATAACCGGAAAGATCATGCTCGAGAAGGGGACATTACAGTCCGCCCTCCCCAAGATTGCTTGTCCTCGAGCAATCGCAACTCTGGATGCTGCAGAATCTCATCATTCTCCCAAGTTGCATCCTCTAAAGGCAAGTTTTTCCACTTCACCAAGTATTCTCTGATTGTTCTTTTCCTCAAAGAACGCTCTCGAGAATCAAGAATCTCCTCTGGAATTAAAACCAATTGTCCTTCCTCATCCAAAGGAGGCAACTGTGATGCAGCAACAACATTATGTCCAAGCGCCTTCTTGAGGCGAGACACGTGGAAGACATTGTGCACTTTGCTACTTGAAGGTAGCTCCAACTCATACGCTACTGCTCCCACCTTTCCGATGACCTTGAACGCCCCATATAAATGGGGTTTGGAGCTTCTCACCTAATTCTTCTTGAGAGTAGACTATTTGTAAGGTTGTAGTCGAGATGTCCATATTTACAACCTCAAAAGAGCGCTCAACACGCCGCTGATCAGCATACATCTTTTGCTGATTCTGTGCAATTTGCAGATTGTTCTTCAATGATTTCATGATATCTTGGCTCTGCTGCAACAAATCCTTGGCTTGAGGGGCTTTGCTATCACCAAACACCAAATCAGCAAAGCTAGGAGCTTCATAACCATAAAGAGCCAAGAAAGGTGACATCCTTATTGACATGTGAAAAGAAGAATTATAACAATACTCGCCTAGGTGAAGCCACTTCACCCATGCTCTTTGCTGCTCCGAAACATAGTTTCTCAAATAGCCTTCCAACCACTTGTTCACTATTTCAGTTTGTCCATCTGTTTGGGGGTGATAACTAGTGCTTGGAGTAAGCACAGTACCACTCATTCTAAAGACCTCTTGCCAAAAAGTGCTTAGGAACTTGCTGTCCCTATCACTCACAATGTTTTTTGGCAACCCATGTAACCTAAACACCTCATAAAAAAACAGATCTGCAACTTGGGCTGCTGAAAAAGAGTTGGTATTGGCGAAGAAGTGAGCAAATTTTGTTAGTCTATCCACTACAACATAGATACAGTCCTTCCCTTGGACCTTGGGCAACCCCGTGATGAAGTCCATCGATATGCTTTCCCATTTTTGATTGGGAATAGGGAGAGGTTGCAGCAGACCAGCTGGTAGAGTATGCTCATTCTTGTTCATTTGACAAGTGGGACACTCCTGAATGTAGCGTTGAACTTCCCCTTTCAACCCTTTCCAAGAAAATCTTTCCCGGATCTGCGTATGTCTTAAAGAATCCTTGATGACCAGCCAGCGAAATGTCATGAAATGTCAACAAAATCTTTTTTTTGAGCTTAGAATCAGCCACCAAAAAGATTATACCCTTGTAGTGTATCAGCCCTTCAATCACCTTGTACCTTTCGTCATGAAAAGTACCCTCAATGATGCTGGTTGCAAACTGATTTTTGGCATAATCAACAAGCAACATGTCCTTCCAATCAGCAGTAAGCTCACACAATGAGCTCAAATGGGGTCTCCTAGATAGAGCATCAGCCACAATGTTATTTTTCCCTTTGACATACTCAATGTCAAAATCGTAAGCTTGAAGCTTACTCACCCACTTTTGTTGCCTCTCGTTCAGATCCTTCTGATGCATGAAGTGTTTGAGACTATTGTGATCAGTCTTGACCACGAACTTGTTTCCCACCAAATACTGTCTGAACTTAGCTAATGCATGCATAATGGCAAGCATTTCCTTGTCATAGATAGAGTAGGTCCTCTCAACACCTCTCAGTTTTCTGCTCTCAAACACAATGGGATGTTTGTCTTGCATCAAAAAGCCCCAACTCCTTCACCGGATGCATCACATTGTAGCTCGAAAGGCTTGGAAAAATCTGGAATAGCCAAAACCGGACAAGAGCTCATGATCCTCTTAAACTTATCAAAAGTAGTTTGAGCCTTTTTGACCAACAAAAAGCCCCTTTTTTCGTGAGATCAATAAGAGGAGAGCATTCTATGAGTAGCCTTTCACAAATCTTCTGTAAAATCCACAAAGACCCAAGAACCCTTTCAAATGAGTCAAGTTCTCAGGAGGTGGCCAATCAACAACTGCCTTGATCTTTTCAGGATCAACCTTCACTCCCTCAGCACTGATTATGTGACCAAGGTAAAGTAGCTCCTTCATTCCAAATTCACATTTGGATTCTTTGGCAAACAAGCTCTCAGATTCTAGGATGCTAAGCACTTCCTCCAAGTGCTTGAGATGTTCTTCCCATGTCTTGCTGAAAATCAGGATGTCATCAAAAAATATCAATACGAACTTCCTCAACTACTTCTGAAAGACTCTGTTCATACAAGACTGGAAGGTAGCAGGAGCATTAGTCAACCCAAATGGCATGACTACAAACTCGAAGTGGCCATAGTGACATCTAAAAGTTGTCTTCTCAACATCAGATCCTCTCATCCAAATTTGGTGGTAGCCCGATTTCAAATCGATCTTTGAAAAGAACTTGGCTCCATGTAGCTCATCAATGAGCCCATCTATCCTCGAAATGGGGTATCGGTTTTTTATGGTGCTTTGATTCAAAGCATGATAGTCCACACACATGTGCATGGTAACATCCTTCTTCTTCACAAGAACAACTACTGAAGCGAAGGGGCTCTTGCTTGGATGAATGAAGCCCATCTCCAAGAGTTCCTAAATTGTTTTCTCAATCTCATCCTTCTACTTCTTAGGGTACCGATATTGAGTTGTAATAACTAGTTTAGCTCCTTCCTTGAGCTCTATGATATGCTCTGAACCCCGTTCAGGTGGTGGTCCAAGAGGTAAATAAGCAAATACCTTGCTCTTCTTTGTGAGTAAAGACTGAATATCAGGAGGATAGTCTCTCTTAGTTTCAACCAGACTAGCAGGAAGAATCATACATTTTGCAGCCCACTCAGCTTGATCATGACGAATCAGCCTTTCCATTCTCTTGAATGACACAACCTGAGGACCCCCATTGGACATTCCTCTTAGTACTACCCTCTTCCCATCGGATTGAAACTTGAGCTCCATAGTTTGCAGATTTAAGGAGATCTCCCCAAGTGAACGTAGCCATTGAATGCCTAGAACGACATCCATATCTCCAATGTTGAATACATAGAAGTCGTCCTTGACTTCATAGTTTTCCAATTGCATAGTCATGTTTGAGATCTTCTTGGTGCATGAGATGTGGAACCCATTAGCAACCATGACCTTGAAGCCTTCAAATTCTTCTATTTGTAGCCCCTTCTTTGCCATCACAACTTCATCAATGAAGTTATGTGTTGCCCCGGTGTCAATCAGAGCAACTATTTGCTGCCCCTTAATCATCCCTCGAACTTTGAAGGATTCATTCCTTTGAAAGCTCAAAATTTGAGCCAAAATACCTCCACTTTCCTTTTCATCTTCGGACTCTTCTGGAGCTCCTTCCACTTCACTATCTTCAAAATCAAACTGCTGGTCTGAAAAATCAGAATTACTTTCACCAGCTGAATAGTACTCAATCTGATGAAATTTGACTCCCTTTGGGCAAACATGATCTTGAGACCATTTTTCTCTACACCGGAAACATAACCCCTTTCTTCTGAGTTCGTTCAGTGTCTCTCGATCCAATCTTGTGACATGAGGATTATGCTATTTGAACTCCTTATGCTGAGGTCTTAAATGAGGTCTTTGATGGGGTCCTTTTCCTTTATCCCCTTTGTGAAAGGATGGCTTGGATTGAAACTTTTCCTTAGGAGCAGCCCACTCCATGTTTCTTGCTTTCTTCATGGCCTCCTGTAGGGAGGGTGGATCAAAAGCTTTAATCCAACCCTTGAGTGGCTCCATCAATCCTTCACTGAATAGGATCACCAAACGCCTCTCGGTGATTCCTGTGACCATGACTGAGAGTCTCTGAAACTCAGCTATGTAGGCATCAACTGTGCCATATTGCCTAAGCTGTGCCAATTCTCTGAAATGTATTTCAGGATCTTTTTTCTCAAATCTCTCGATGAGCCTATTGGTGAACTCATCATAGGTAGTGATAGACCGATGACCCAAGGTGACTAGGCCATGGTACCACCACTCGTGCACCACCCCATCTAGGTGTAGCGTAGCGAACTTAATCGCCTCCTCTTCCGCCATGGGTCTAAGAGCTAGATAATTATCTAACTTCTGTATCCAAGCTCTGGCTGAGCTGTTATCACTTCCATCAAAATGTGGAAGCATGACCTTGTTGACAGCTTGATACAAATCCCCAGGTACTGTTGTCTTTCTTTGTTCATAATGTCTTCCTTGTCCCCCATTCTTCCTTTTATGATCCATAAAATCATTATAAGACATGTCCATCTTAATTTCATCAGGTAGGGAATCATACTCAGCACGACCGAGTCTCAACTGATCAACAAATGAAGTGTTCTCTTCTGGATCAGGTTGAGTGTTTACTGGTGTCAAGAAGGTGGGTTTGAATGGCCTGGATGAAATGTAAGTGTTGTTTGAAATAGGCTGAGCAGCATGTCCATCATGTTGGTTGGAGGCACTGTGTTCTCCTCTATGTCCTGGGTTGCTTTGTGGGGTTGTGTTCTGGCCCACTTTCCCCATCATGAGAGATACCATATCCATTAAGGCATCCATCTTTCTTTCAAATCTCTTTCTCGGACTTATCGATCTCTCTCTTCCCTTTCCACCATCATCTCTGTTGTTGGTAAATCTCTCGTTACCCCCGACTGACCTCTCACCTTCTGCCATATCTGTTTCTTGAGAAGACTCCCAATGAGCCCTCAAGACCTCTGAAGCTGTCTGACCTTCTGGAGCTTGATAGAACTGAAACTGATTTGCAGCCTTCTTGTCTTCCCTTGCTATGTATCTCTTTTCTCTGTCACTCATAGACGGTTTGTTTCACAGGATGGCAGGATACGTGGCTCTGATACCACTGAAATATTCCGAGCCAATTTTTTTCAAATTTTCAATTACAATAAACAGAGCAATACACAGTCGTTAGGGTTAGCTCAAAACCAAAACGATGCTGAAGCAACTCTAACTAGAATGTACACCAGGATCTCGATGTGGGCAAGGTGTGAGCATTCGTCAGAGGATCTAAATGTTGAAACAGAGCTGGAAGGAACTCTAACCAAGAATGGCGCCAGTGATGGCGAGCATATGGTCAGAGGATCTTAACGGAAATGCTGATACAAGAACTCTAACCAAGAAATGCGTCGGCGAACGACGAGCATGTGGTCAGAGGATCCCTACCATCTAATATGCTGAAGCAAACTCAACACCAAGTATGTGCTACCCAATCCAGTATGGGAATGAGGCGACCATATGGTGGAGATAGAAAGAAATACAATGCAATTTCAGAATGTAAGATGAGCGTTACAAATCATGATAAAGCAAGATTAAAGAACTGCTGTCAGTACTACTGTCAGCTTACAATATGAAGAGCAATCGCCTGCCAAGAGCATATGAGTATAACAGATTAGCATTACATCATATAAGAGAACTCTCCTTTGCTTAATCAAGGATGCCAAGACCAATAACTTCTCTTAGAGACCAAAATGATGATTCTGATTTTAACAGATCTGCACTTTAAATTATAACCAGCAACCTATCACCTCACTTAAATGATCATATCTCTCTCACAACTCATCCAATTGACATGAAACGAAGTGCAATAGACCCTAATGATGAAGGCGACCAAGATAGAGCACTGAAAACTGATCAAAAGACCCCAAATTAAATATGCACGAATTCCAAGACAAATCAAAAGGTACGGCCCAGCAAGAGGGGATTCCACTTTAAAAATTCAAGACTTCACTAAAAAATCTTGCAACTTAGGGAAAAGGGTCGCCCTTCACAGACAGAGATTAATGCAACGCCCAAAATGATTCTTTTTTGTATTTTTTGATTTATGAATAAAAATAACAATTGCTGTAAAGAATATGCAATTCCAGAATCTCACTAATATGCATAAAACTGAACTACAAAGCCACACAATGACTACAATGCAGAAAATCCCACTACAAATCACTCAAACTACACTACCTCACACTAGTCGCTATCTCTCAAGCGAGAAGCAATGCCAAGCTAGGAGGCTTACATTCCTCGAAGCAATCCCAAGCCAATCCGGCAGCATAACATTCCTGTAGACAAAAGATAATCCAAATGAGAACCAATGGCTTCCTTTTATAATTTCCAAGAGGACCCTTCTAGAAACCCTAATCTTCTTTTTTGAACCAAACCCTAATCCTCCAATAGGTGGCATCCCACTTTCCCAAGCAAAACTTTGACTTTTAATATCAACTTTATCTCCTCCTTGAAGTTGGCATCCAATTTATGCTTGGATTAAACTTTCTTTATAAGAAATATAATTAATTTCCTTCAATGAAGCGCCCACCCAAAAAGAACATCTTTTAAAACAACTTAAAGTGAAGTAGCTAGGCCAAGGGGGGGTCAATGTTAAAATATAACATTAAAACATGACTTAATTAAAATAATTCGAACTTATCTCTCCAATTGTGCCCCAAAGCCAAAAATGAGTAAGCCAACTGATCAGTCTGAAGTAGAAAGCCAACCGTGCCGAAACCAACAGGACCACTGCCAGAAATAGAATTTACTAAAAATAGTAAATTCCAGAAAGATGCTCAGAATGCCAAGAAAAACATACCACTGCGAAGCTCTCTGAAAACCCAGAAAGAATCTGCCATTGAATCAACCAACCTCGAGCGAAAGCATCCTCCAAAACATGAAACCCTAATTTTGCCTCCGAGTAGCCTACGGGTCTCCGGAATAGGCCAACGGTCAACTGGAAAGATCATGCTTGAGAAGGGGACATTACATTTCTTATGAAGATTATTAAAGAAAAATGTTTCATCTGTTATCATGTTCACTTAGCTTGTCGGATCAACCATAACACTAGTCACAATGTTATCATTAATCCAGACAACATACAACAAAAAAGGCTCCTTGTTTAAGGGAAGATCATGTGAGGTGAAGGATATATCAGGAACAACACTCACATTCTTTGCAAGAGGCATACAAGTGAATGAGACTATGTTCACATACTCAAACAATACAAGATTAGAAGACATAGAAGACTACATGACTAGGTTAGCAGAATGAGAAGGAAATGGATCTGTGTAAATCTGTAGTTCGCTATTAGGCTTAGCCACATATTTGTTAGATTTTTGCTTCTTCCCATCGAGTAAATAGTCCCATCATCGATGCGATCTTGAATCTCATGATGTAGGGGGATGCATCACTTGGTATCATGTTCATGTACTCAATGAAATTGACAAAACATTTATGCATCATACCACTATGGATATGGCTCAAAAAGAGGTCATATTTTTAGTAATGTTATATTTTTACTTTTTAACATATTTTGCAAGGTACTGGTATAGGACTCAGATAACTTTGTAAAATATCTATCACATCCTATATTTTTTTCTTTTAGGAGTAGAGACCATGTTTGTGATGACCTTGTTCTTTCTCAAATCACCAAAAATTGACACTACTAATCGGTTATCCAGATGGAAGCATGAGGATGATCCCCTGAAATGAGTGACCATCTACTGACACTCACACAATGCAACATAAAGATGTGCAAAGGAAGGGTACTTCATTAGGAATTTTTTTTTTCTTGTAGCGGTTTCTATAATTTCCCAATGAAAACCTTTTGGACATTTGAATCAAGTAGAGGATAAGAAATCTGAGAAAACAATGCCTGATAATGAGAAATTAAATCAGTAACACCACTACATGTGTCTTCCATTAACTGGTTCATTAATAATTTCGCTTTAAGTGCATCCCATACTAAATTGTGTGTCCCATCATTTTCCATATTTCTCTGCATCAATTGTGGTGATGGGAAAGCATTCCATAATACTTTTGATAATCACCAAATAAAGTGTAAACATAATAACACACATCACCTAAGGAAATTATGGTCTTTTTTTAGACCCAAGACTAATACTTATACTATCAATCACCTAATCTAAATTAACAATAAAAACCATAAAACCATACCTTAATTAGACACAACATAGGAGAAACATTTCTTCTAATACACCAATGCTAATATTGAATTACTAAGACAAGTAGATCTTGGTATCCATTGCCTACATGCCATTAGTGAAAACTTGTTAAAACCCTGTGAAATTAGGAAACTCTTAACATCTATCACCTACATGCTACTAGTGGAAGTAAACTAAAATGATATTACTGAATACTTCTTTTGGAAGGGCATGCTCCCTAATTCCTATCATGTTGGAGCAATGATAAGCTTAGCTATAAGAAAGTCATACATTTTATAGTTTCATTGATCACCTCAAGATGGGTGGAACAAGCTTTGTTAAGAGGAAAATTACCCACTACATATGCCCTTGTAGAGCCCTTTTCTCAACCCTAGCTGTGATGCCAAAAAGTTAGCTGATTTATCAATCTTAGTTCAATATTGTGACATTAGAGAATAAAAAACATTAATAAAAAAAATACTATTTGAAGGGTTTACAATTGTAGGCTAGTTAATCTAGTTACATTACCCAAAATGGATGGTACTAGAAGTTTTGGAGTCAAAATCCAACCTACAAGTAACATGTTGAACTGCCACGAGTGACCTCTATCTAGACACATGCATAAGTACAAGCTCATAAAATAGTTTCAAAGGTCATTTATGCCATTCAATTATTATTTGGAAACATATTATTTAATAGACCAAAATTAAATCCACAATTGTAATATTAGACAATATTCTACTTCTGAGTACATATATTTTTGGTATATTTCAATCACAAGCTTAGCACCCAATTACCCACCAAATAGACATAAAGACAAAACATCACACCATATTGGTAATACTTACCATCGATTGTCCATTGTCAACAAAGGGTAGTCTAAGGACTCGATTCTAAACTCAACATAGATTTAGGTATATAATTAGAGCATGCAGACCATCCATACAAAAGATTCACACCCTTAAATCGTAATGTCTTAACTTGACATCATCATTAAATAAAATATTTTCCATTCCCTTATTTCTTAGAATAATAGACACCACTAGGTCAAGAGACTAACCTATACCTTGCCATACTCCTCATTGATCCAAGACACAAGGCCATAGGGCTCAATACACAAACACTGATTCTTTTAGTTCATACTCTCCCACATTCACCTCAATGCAAACCACAACAATAATGACTCTAAAACTTCATCCATGGTGGGAGTATATTTTGGAAAGGAAAACACCCTAAAACTTAGAGTACATAAGTTTGATGATGATGAATTTCCTTCTATTAGCTTAGATCTATGTAGTGGTGGCCTATCATTTGGAAAGTGAGATCATTGTCATCTAATGTAAATTTAGCATCAAGTTGAAGCATATTGAAGGGGAGAGATAGGCAAGTTTGGGAACTCCCAACTTGGAGCTATTCCTTTAACCCTCCCTTATGGACTTAGGTCATAGGGTTTCATCCTTCAACCAAGGATCACCTACATACACTTTTCCAAATGAGATAAAAGTCCCACATAGTTCTCCTCACAAAATATCTTATGGAACATACACATAAGTTCCTATGCCCAAGGTTTCATAATCACTTGAGTAATAAAATAGAAAAATGCTATAAAAATAAAACCATAGGGAGAAAGAGTTAGACCAAGTAGTGTAACAAATCACTATTTTCCATTACTCAACTCAAACCAAAGTCATAGCTCATAGAGTTATGTTGATTATTAACAAAAATCCAAATTCCTTTATCATTATTTCATACCCCAATATGGTTCCTTTTAATGATCACCAACAATTGATAATGCTTAAGGATATGCAAGAAAACCTAACCAAGTTTTGGATTTAGCAACCTATACTATGACACTTCCAACTTGGGACACCAAGATCTTAATTTATACCTTTCCACCATTGTGATACATAATCCAACATAGACATGCTAGAACCCTTATAGGCTCATCTCAATAAGACAAAAGCTAGCTAATTACCTACAAACAAGAAATTATCTTTATTTGTAAAATCATAATGTGACCATTGTCATATAAATCTTAATACCTATGAAGCCAAAGTAATCACTAATTCAAGTCTTCACACAAACCCCCTTTATATTTCCCACTAGGTATGAAATGTATGCTTTCACTAATGCAAACATTTATGATATTAATAACCCTTTCATATTAGAGCCTTGTCAAATAAAAGTCAAATTCCATTATCACCCAATTGCATGCCAAAGTTACCAACTTTACATAGCCAAATCTAATAAAAATTATGCTTAACAGCATAATCAATATAAATAAAATTTCCAATCATTTCAAGTCACATGCCAATGATGGTAAAAATATCTTCACAATGCAACAATTATCTAAAGAATTAGCATGACTCCCAATTGAAGTCCTACTATAATATGATTTAATGATATCAAATATCATAATCATATTCTAGTATGACAACCTTTGTAATTATAACACAAAATTCTAGGACACCAAACCATATCATACAAATTTCTTTAATAGATATAATTTCTAAACATAGGGGGCTCATGTTGAAATACTCATCATTAGACTTATAAAATAAAAATTTGCATATGTTACTGTCCTATAAGTTTTGTTGGTAATCATAATAACGAACTACTATTGAAGTCCTTAGAACTATCTTTTTCAAGGTGAATACACCATATAAATATAAGCATTATTTATCTATAAAGAGCCATTCCTGTCTACTACTTCAACCATAGTAGATACATAAACAAGAACTTTTATTCTAAGGTTATATCTAGATGCAAAGTCATGTGAGAATTTAGCCTTTTAGTTCTAAAAAAATGAGCAACACCTTATTTTACCAATGTACAATTTTAATCCATAAACTATTGGAACATACCTAGATGAAACATAACAACCCTCATCCTAAATGTGTACTATCTAATAGGCTTAGTTATTGAACACTTCTACTTATATGAAATAATCATTATAAAAAGGATGGACAAGGTGTGTTGTACAAATCAAAATCAACAACACCATATCAACTTCAACCTTTAGCCAAAACTCAAACATGACCACATATCTAATAAGGCTTAGTGCAACTATAGAGATTATGAAGTAGTAATATGATATACTTTAACAAAAAAAGAAACCCCAACCCTAATTTAGATCATTTTATCAACAAACCCTATAGGAATATTGTACAACCAAATTGCCAAGTTAGAGTTTATATAGACATGAGAGACAATCTAAAACCTCATGATGTCTATCACAAATAGAAATAGAGCCATAACAATCAAATTAGTGACAAGATTATGAATGTTGATATATACATGAACCATCATACATAATGTTGTCAACAAAATAATTTTCAAAGGAATAACTTACTACATTCATCATGCTACAAGTACACAAACACACACATGTGTGTGTGTTTATCCACAAAAATATATAAATATCTAGATCATGTAAATTATTTAATGCATAATTTTTGTATAAATATTATAAATTATTTTGTTTACACAAAGATAATAGATTATTCAGCCTCAATATAGTCCACACAACATTTTAAAGTAACCAAAATTATTATACTGGAATACACAACTAAGAAACAAAAGAATCAATTAGCTATCAAACACCTTTAACAACAATGCATATATCTACATTTGAACAAAACTTAATTAGTATAATAGACTGCAAGGTGCCAATGCTAGTTAATCCATGACTAGAAAAAGAGTGATGTTGGTTGAATCTTTTGGATCCCACCTCCACTCCTTTCCTCAACAATTGGCCAAAGAAAGGAAGTAAAGAATAAACATCTATACAAGCACCATGCCCAAGACCATAATAGTAGTATGCAAACAAAAGAGTTGGTATAACTATTGTAAGAGTGATGATTTTCTTGATGTCGATGTTGAAATCTACCTTAAGCTCTAGCAACAAAGTTGAAGATATTTTTGATGCAAGTGTTATAGTAAAATTTATTTCCTAATTAGTTATTTATTTAATTATTAGGTTCCTCTTCATCTAATTTCTTAAGTTTACTTAGGTCATGTTCTCTTTATGTCTCATGTCATAGGATTAGGACACATGTCATGATCTTGTTTTATCCTCACCTAGGGTTTCTAGGTTAATTATCTTTTTATAAGGATTCTCTATTGTATAATCATTATAAGATACACATTAATATGATTCATGCTTTTTTGGATCAATAGCTCTTGGCCTCCATAGCGTTGTTATTCTCTCTTTTTGTGACAAGTGTTTGATTGCAGGTGATCCTTGGGCACTGTGGAGTTGATTTTTCCCAACTTCTACATGGTATAAGAGCTCCATAATTGTAATCCCCTCTCCTCTTCTTGAGAGATTTTATCCCTTGAGCTATCATTCACTACATCTTGGAGCAAATCAATGTTTTCCATTGGATTCAAAGCTACTGAGAAAGTCATTTTGCATTTTTTTTTTGGCTTGGTTTAGATCCCAGATGTAAGATCTGCAAGGGTTTGAAGCAGTTGCTTTTTTTTTCTAGATCTGGAGGGTAGCTACAACTTCAAAGAATTTTGATCCCAAAAGAATCTCACATTTGCGTTCAGGAGACCGATTCAACAAATTTTGATATAAAATTTGACCTATTTTGGTGTTGGGAAGTTTGAGGCAATTTTTTTTGCCAAGGAAGCCTACGGCCTCCACAACACACACACACACATCGGTTTTTTTTTTTAAATAATTATTTTTTCCCCTGTGTTTCAAAAAAAAAATCAAAGTAAAAGAAATTATTAAAAACCCCTTTTTGGGGGGGTTTCCGCAAGTTTTTTCCTTTTAAAATTTCTATTTTTTTTTTGGTACTAGGTACCAAGGAAACCTGCACCCTGCATGGCCCAACCATTGCACGACCCTCAGACCCCGCCCAAGGGTGGCACAATGGGATCTCCCTCACCCCCTCTATTAAATTTTCTTTCAATTTACATTTTTTAAATATTTAAAAATATATATATAATAGTATTTTTTTACTGTTTTTTAACTTAAAATAAAAATAATAAACTTTTTGCAATAATTTTCCTTTTTGCAAATAAATTCCAAATTGTCACATGTACCTCTTGGTTGGAGGAATATTTTACCCATGGCTCTAAAATTGGCAGATCTCTAAATTTGGTGGTTTTTTTGCTACATTTGGCAGAATTTTTTTTTTGGTAAGCTCAGCCCCTCTCCATTGAGCTTTTCATTTTTGCACTCCATATTCCAAAGGCCATATCTCGGCCATACGGTGGTCTTTTCCAATGCATTTTTTTTGTAAATAGGTTAGAATTTTGTGCTCTTCATAGTGATGCAGGTGATTTCCAATATTGACTTTTGGTCTTTTCTAGAATTTGGTTTTCTCAATGTTGCTCAGTTCTCATTTTGGAGACTTCAACGAGCCTTATCTTCTGCATCCAAACTCCTTTTTGGGTGTTGTTTTTTGAAAGTGCATGTTTTTTTCATGTAATTCATCATGGTGCTACCATTTTCCTCCTTCTCTATTAAAGAATTGTATTTTCAGCATGTTGTCCTTTTTTGGACATTATGGGCTCCCATTGTAAGCACTTTTTATTATGTAAACACATTGAAATAAAGTACCTCAACATTCTAGTGTATACTTTTAGGGATCTTGCACATCATTTTGTGCCTTATTGTACTCGCACTATGATATAAAGTGTCATGGGTGGTTTGATGTTTTTCCTTTGTTTGTCATTATACTTTTGTCAAGTGAGTGTCCTTTCCACAACAAAATCCTCATACGTGTGTGCCTTTTGTTTACACACCCTGTATATGTGTTGGTACTTTCATGTTTGCAAGTTCAGATGTTCTTAATTTTTTCTTCATGCACTTCTTTATGGCATTCAATTTCAGTGTACTTGTCACGCCTCTCCCTTGTCAGCAATAATGGGGGGTTTCTACTGTTGGTGCTAATGCTTCCTTGGGTTCGTGTTGGAGTGAGCTACACATATAGTATTTGTTCCTATGTACTTTCAGATGCAATGACTGTATTTTGGTGAGATGGAGCACTTACCAAATGGACACTCTTTCATTCATGTTTTTTAGAGGCAACCTTCCATTTTCATTTGATCAATGTTCTTTAGACTAAATTGGTACCTTTTCCATCCATATCTTTGAGTTCCAGATGTTTTTCCTTTGTTTTCCATCTGATTCACGTAGTGTCATTGGGGGAACTCATGCAGATTCTTGTCTTCTTGATCCTGATCATCATTTGTTTTAGCATAGGTTCTTCTTTTAGTACTATAGTAGGTATTCTTTGACAAAGTTTACAACTTCTTCATGCTTCAGTGGTGATCGGTTGGATGTTGTGGTTGTGTTGCTGATATGTGGTTGTCATTGATGTCAACACTATTGGCCTTGAAGACATTATAAGTTGTATATGTCAAGGATATTGAGAAAATTGTAATGAAATAAGTTGCAAGTTGTTAGTGGTGAAGTGAAGTTTAGTCTGTTGGTTAGCTCAATATGTTGATGATCAGAGGTTGTGGATAAAAGGGTTTGTTTTTTAGTATATCTAGTTTATCCACATTAAGTTTCAAAGATCCGCATGAAGATTTGATTGAGTTATGAGCAATTGTGTTCTAACAGTCATTTTGTTGCTTCAGTTGGTGTTCCTAAATGAAGATGATGTGATTCTAGTAAGTTCAGTTGTTGTGGATGCTTCTCTAGTGATTCATGATGTTTTTGGATGTTTCTAGATCTTTCTCTATATGTTTTGCATGCTTGCATTGATCGTTGTGCTCACAACTAGAGATTTTCTCTTGCATGTTCATGTTTTTCATGTTCTTAGCCGACAGGGTGTTGTAGCATGTTGTGAATCTTCGAGGAATAATTTTTGAAGGTGTTTCATGGTTGAAGATTTTATTTTGGGTCTTCACTATGTTGTGGCCGACATTGGTCGATTCACATTGAAAATTATTTATTATTTTGGGCCGACAGTTTGCATATGTTTTATTATTTTGTTGAAGTTGACATGTAGGGATGTAATTTCTTGTTGCAAATATATATAAGTGATTGTTTATTCCATTTAAAGGCATGTGTGCATATGATATGTGTGAATAATGTCCTAATCATTTGAAGGAAGAAGCAGAGTGTGAAGAAGAGTGAGTAGAGTGTGAAGAAGTGTTCATGTGCTTAACCAGAACTGTAATCAGGCATTAGCAGATGCTATTTTCTTAGTTTAAAATCCTACAGATGTAATCCAAATATTTTTGTAAGACAACGAGTCTTCCTTTTGTAATTGAGTAGTGAGCTCTAGGTAGTGCACCTCAATGCATGTGCATTCCCCATTTCATTCGTTTATACTTTTAAGAGGATATAATCTTGTGGATTGACCTCCACCGTGGTTTTTCCCCTAATAGGGTTTTCACGTAAAAAATCTTGGTGTTATGTGTATTTATAATGTGTTGATGGTTTATGCTTTCATGGTTATTTATTAGATCTGAGAATAAGGTTAATAAGCTTGTTAAGTTTCAATTTCTGAGACAACTGATTCACCCCCCCTCTCAGTTTTCTGCCCTTGTGTTGCCAACATGATCCTCATGTTCATCCTTTGTTCCTATATTTTGGGACAATTCTTGGTTGGAGGCTTCTTTTTCCTTAATTCTTGTTTGGAGGCTTCTTCAGTCCTTCACTTGTATTTCTCTCTTTTGGAGAGGAGTTTTATCCCACTAGATTTATCTCCATTTTCATTGGTTTTGAGAGATCTTTTGTTTATACATGGGTACCTAACTAGGCCTTGTTTTTCAAGACCCATCATGCATTCATCTTTAGAGGTTTGAGCTTCTCCCTAAGTTTCACTTAAGGGGGGTGTTAAAGTAAAAGGTATTTCCTAATTATTTATTTATTTAATTATTAGGTTCCTTTTCCTCTAATTACTTAAGCTAACTTAGGTCATTTCGTATCATGTCATATGATGAGGACACATGTCATGATCTTGTTCTATCCTCACCTAGGGTTTCTAGGTTAATTATCCTTTTATAAGGATTCTCTATTGTATAGTCATTAGAAGATGCACATTAATATGATTCATGCTTTTTAGGATCAATAACTCTTGGCCTCTATAGCTTTGGTACTCTCTCTTTCTGTGACAGGTGTTTGATTGTAGGTGATCCTTGGGAGCTATGGAGTTGATTTTTCCTAACTTCTCAGCA
Source organism: Sequoia sempervirens (assembly GCA_007258455.2). Taxonomy (NCBI): domain Eukaryota; kingdom Viridiplantae; phylum Streptophyta; class Pinopsida; order Cupressales; family Cupressaceae; genus Sequoia; species Sequoia sempervirens. The sequence goes on along the minus strand of VDFB02148435.1, from coordinate 653 downwards.
AGTGCCTACTCTGCTCTTCAATATTTGTTGATTCTACAACACCCTCAACCTTGTTTCACATCTCCTTCCTTCCTAGTCGCGTTAATCCCTTTTGACCAAATTCCTCTACCCTTTATGATTTTACAAGCGTCCATAACCTAGTCCAAAGTTCTCACTTAAGCACATGCAAGGATGATACTGATGAAGTTGGTGGTCTCTAGTTTTACACCTGCCAATTACATTTTCTTGAAAATATTTAAACCTTTTCAACAAATCAATTTTGTGCATATCCTACAATCATGGGAGCACTTTTTTTTTGAGGATCTCATCCCACTTGGTCATAACTCCTCCATGCTTCCACATTTTGTATACTTTTCTACCAAGGCAATCACACAAACCCCTTGTTTTCCCCTTACAAATTTCCTCTATTTGCAAGCTTTCATGGATCCATGCTCCTATCAAGATGCCCATACCGATGTCATCTCATAACTATCATTAGGGAGGTAAAATATATAAAGGGGTGTCATAGTCCCCTCCTAGCATGGTAGGAAACACTCCCTATTAGCTTTAATTACTTATTTATTTTTGTTTTCCTACTCTCCTATAGTGAGAGATGTGATGATGCTCACCTCCACTCTTGAAAAAATTCTTAACAAAGGCTGGGTCTCCTCCAA
>VDFB02148434.1:0-24933 GCA_007258455.2 Sequoia sempervirens | reverse complement strand
CTCTCTCACTCACTCTTATCTCCCTCCCCTCTACCCTTAACCCTCAACCTTCTATCCTCTACCCTCTATCTCTCTTCCACTCCCTCCGTCTCTCTCCCCTATACCCATAACCCTAAACCCTTAACCCTTAAGTTTCTTTATTTGTGCAAGTTGTTAATGATATTTTTTTATACCTTTATTCTATCATTTTACACCCAAGTGTCTTATTTCATATATGCATGGAATTCATATTTCTTTCCCACATCATAGGAACCACAACTTGGATTCAATCTTGTATGTTATCTAAATAATTTAAAATTTTATGCAAGTCACCTCAAACTATCTTTAAACACACTTATTTATGCTACCATTATGCAAGTATATATAGACATGAGGAAAATTATGTTAGAAATACATATTTAATTTTATAGTGACTTGAGAGTAAATAGAAAAATAATGTTATACATTTAAGCTTATATTTAATATATAATAGAGAATGATAACATATCCAAATGTTAAAATTTACAGTCTTTTGAAAACGAGTTTATATCTTTCATCCCTTAAATATACTCTCAAGTCTTTTGTCTTTTATATGATTAGGATCTCAACATACACAAAATGGAGTTCAAGTTAATGTGCATAAGTTGGGGTACAAGTTGAGCCTGATTTAGATACTAGAGTAGAGGAGGCCCAACCACACATAGTTGATGTCAACGAGGAGGCCCAACCAAAATTTGATGTTAGAGATGGGTCGGGATTGCTTCCTTCTATATATATGTTATGAGCTATCTAATCGGTTATGATTAATCGGTTATAGAATTCCATATCAAGCTACCGATTATGCCAAGTTTCCTCAAAGAAATGTGGTCTCATAGAATTCCATGACAAGCTAATGCAATTGATAGCTGCTCCTAGTTATTAGTTATGTAATGTGAAGTAATTGCATAACTGCTTAGGTTGACTTTGTAAAAACTATATTGTTATTGAAATTTTTTCATCTATCAGCATCTAGTTGTTACTTATGCAATGTGAAGTAATGCTTTGAGTTTGAAAGATGTGCAATGCAATGTAATCAGCAATATGAATATAAACTACATAATATAACCATTCTTTTTATGCTATTGTACATTGATATTTAACCATTGCTCACTTGATTAAATTTTCAAAGAGTTTAATCATGCACATGAGGAAGAAATTAAATTTTGATTGTCAACTTCTATATATCAAATTATCCAATAATCTTGAGTGTATCTCCATATACAAAAATGGCATCAACGCCAACTCAAACAAAGTTTTACAAAATGTGGCATATGCCATCTCGATGTCTATTCAAAATTTACATGCCAAAATGTCTATCTCATCCTAAACTACTGGTGGATCATCAAAATGGAGCCTCTTTGCAGCACTCATTGGCTTTGAAGGTAGCTGCACAAGAAAAATTCAAACCACAATTGAGATTAGTTATACTATATGATTTAAAATCAAATAATTAACATCAAAATCAATATACATTGAATTATAATTGAACTCTAAAATTGTAATCTTGATTACCTAAAATATTCATCTCTGCAAAGGGTCAGGAGTCCTAGAATATGCCTCTCTCAAAGAATTGACCAAACCAAATTTTGTAATGTCAATCTATATATGTGAACAAAAAAATAAAATTGATCCAAGTTAGCATACAATTGTTGGTAATAGGAACATATAAATACCAAACACAAAATAAACTAAACACATACCTCTTTAGGCTGATCTTTTTCTTTATCTCCTATAGGTGTTTCGACACCTCCTCCTTGAGGTGTTTCAACACCTACTCCTTCAAGTGTTCAGGCATTGTGGCACTTTTCAACAATGATGTATAGCTCACAACTGCATTTACATCAAAATGACAAGTACATATGAAACTACCAATCTATATTGATATATGTATAATCGATCTTAAAAATCTTAATTCAATTGAATTTGAGTTCAATTACCTTCCCCTTGTCTAACATTGCACTTCCCTAATCTGGACAAGGTTTCACCTTGCTCGCACTTGTCAACAATGATGTATAGCTCATAACTTCCTGTACATAAAAATGACAAGTACATATGAAACTACCAATGTATGTCGATGTATGTATAATCAATATAAGATCTTAAAATTATTAATTCAATCTAATTTAAGTTCAATTACCTTCCCCTTATCTAACATTGCACTTTCATAATCTGGAAAAGGTTGCACCTCACTCACACTAGGTATTTCCTACAAGAGGAAAATAAGATAAACATATAAGTTATTATAAAATTTCATTTATTACAATTCAAATGACAAGCAAGTAAATAATAAAAAAATGTAAATGAGTGAGTGTAAAAATATATACTGTGTGCGTGTTGAGGCCAAATGAAATGGCCCTAAGGGTGCTATCAGTCACCTGTGCGAGCTCCTCCTCAGACATCAACTATTAAATAAACCATGTAAATAAATATTAGTACATTATACTATCTCTTATTAATATTCATTTAAAAACAAATGCAAGTTATGAATTTACAACTTAAATCTTACCTATGTGACTATTCCAATGTCCCCCTCTCTAGCAGGAGAGGACTCTATAGGGTGCGCTCCACTCCTCTAAGTCTGATCTATAATGTCCACATTATGGAGGTCATAATTATAAGTGTCCAAGGGATGCTTTGCGGGCTGTCCAAGAGGACCCAAACATATTTGGCATCACATGGATCAAGTATGTGGCACACAAATATGTGGACCTGACGAGGATGACACAATAACACTCGAACCATCACCAACATCACCAGAATGTGGCTGAGCTACTGTAGAAGCATGTGAAACCAAAAGGCCACTCAAAAAGTGAGTAGCCTGGATAGTTTGTGTGGCCGCATCCTGCATAATATCTGGATGATATACTAGAGGTAGAGGAGGAAGGGGGGGAGGGGGAACATATGGGCATGGGACTACTCTAACTACCCCTGGTCTATCCTGGGGCATACCTCCATCAACGCCCTGGAAGGGTTTAATGTCAAAGTAATTGACATGATGCCCTAACACAAACTCAACATTTAATTTTTTAATAAAGTAAAATGGTATATCACAATTGTTGTTTGGTGGTTTATCAAAACCATACACCAATGATCCCAAAAGTTATCTACAATGTCCCTATGTGTGCACCATTTTATAGAAATTTTTGGTTTATTAACATTAACTCGCAAACCAGTGTGGGGGTTAACAAATAAAGAGGCTATTTGGGCTTTGGTTATTTTGAGATCTTTCACATCATCATAAGACAACCACATGCATAATATTCCCTCATGTCTTCTCGCCACAAATGAAAGGCATTATGTTGGGTGGAGAGGGTTTCTATATTTTTAATTATATCCTTCAATGTGTTTGACATCTCGAATAATCGAGGGATTCACTTATAAACTTCAGAAATGCCCTTTAATTGCTACAATTTTTCACCAATTAATTCTTCAATTGATGGCTGCGGAGGTGGTGGAGTGTTTGGTATTTGTGCATTTTCATTCTCAACTGGTGGATCATTTGGAATTTATGCATTTTCATTCTCAGCTGGTGGATCATTTGGAATTTGTGCATTTTCATTTTCAGCAACCATAATGCTTGATTAAAGTTAAAAACTAATTAATCTAATTGAAATTAGATAGTATAAATGAAAATATTGTAAAAATACCCTAGTTTTTAAAAAAAACAAAAAAAAAACCCTACTTTTTAACAAAAAACTATAAATTCTCTAATTTTTAATACAAATATATAAACAACACTATTTTTAAATCAAAATCCATAAAAAGAATTCATTTTTAATCAAAATCTATAAAAAAAATTCATTTTTAATCAAAATCCATTTTAAACTCAAAATTTTCATAAAAATTCAATCAAAAACCCTATTTTGAAAAAAAATCCACAAAAAACTAATTCAAATTATCCAAATCTAATTCAAAATTGAATCAAAGAAAATAAAAATCTAAAATCTTACCTTTTCAAATCAGATATTGGAGAAATCGGATATCTGTTACACGAAGAACCTCCTCACTGTGCGCCCGCGGGTTGTTGACTGTCAAATGATTTTAAAACAACCACAAAAATTGTATATATATACTTTTTACAAATCAAATATCCGATTTGAATTGGATATCCGATTTGAATTGGTTATCCGATTTGGAAAACTAGGATTGGTGTTTTCTTTGGTGGTGTGTACTAACACCCAAGCCTAAAAAAATTCAACATGTTATTTTCACATTTTTTGGGTCGATGCAAGATGTGTTTTTTTCCTCATTGCCACTTTTTGGCCCACCATGATCCTGTACATACCTGAAAATTCCTTATTCTTCCACATTCTTCCTTCAAATTCATCCATTCTCAATTCATTTGATCTCTAGACACATTCTTAAGCCATCTCTTATCACTTCTAGAATTCACTTCACTCTTAAGAAGCACTTCAACACTCCATTGCAATAGCAGCACTCCATCAACTCCATATAGAAAGTTTGAAGCAAGCCATAGAAGCATGGGCTTGGAGTCTTGCGAGACCTCCCTTCATCATAGTTGCAGTTGTGGTGACTTTACTAAGTTTGTATTCTCCTCCATTGGCTAGTGATCTTTTTTGTGGAGGTGGTAATGTTTCACTCCTCTCCTTTGTGATTTGATAGAGGTAGCATAATACTATTTGTAATGTTTTTGTTCTCTCTTCTTTCCTTTACCACATATTTCTACTTTGTTACTTTCTAGCTGTCTGTGGAGGTGGAAACACCAAAATGAGGGTCTAACTGAGGTAGGACCCTATATAGCCCCAACAATTTTCCCCTTCTTGTGTGTGTAGGTGAACGTACGTGTGAAGCTAGTTAGTGAACATGTGATTTTGTGAGATTATATTCATCACCTTAGCCTTTAGTTATTTTCTTTATTGTCTTCATCTCTATTTCTCATACTTTATCATTCTATTTTTTCCCATTAAAACCAACTAGCTAGGATATTAGTTAGTTTTTGAGTAGTTTGTATTGTGTTTACTATTTTCTGACCATATGGATGCTAGCATGCTTGAGAGACGCCAATGCACCATGTTGTCATCCCAAAACCATGCTACTATCCTCAAAAAGAGAGTTGTCTAAGGCACAATAGTGACTCCAAAAACCATCTCGCCTAGCCCAAACCTAAGTTCAAGATCTATAGGGTGGTAGAAGTACATCATAGTGCACATCATTCTCTATCCTTACCCCAAGGAATCATTTAGAGTGAGATAAGTTAGGGAAACCCTCCACTCTCAGCTCTCTATGACCTAGAGCCTTAACGTGGTTGGTTCCCCACTCTTACAGAAAGGTATCAATGATTTCATCCTCTTGTGCCAAAATATCGTTAGAAGGAATCTCAGGAGAGGAATCAACAAAGAATAATAAGAAAGGAGACATGAACTCACTTACACATTCTTGTAAGAGAACTTCTTGAAGCTTCCTAATAAAGCTAGAAAGAGATTGTAAGATGGGGTTAGAGAATTCCTAGCCTAGAAAAAGTGATAGCCAACACCTCTAGACTATTAACCACACCTAAACAAGAGAAAATAATGAAAGCATGAGAAAATAAGAACATGAAATCAAAACACTCCCCATGTTTGAATCTTGAATCACTTCCCTTGCTCTCCTATTTCTCCTTTTTGCAATCTTTGCCCTTAATTTTGTTGCTTCACATGTGCAAATACCTACAAAATGGTAAGTAGAAAGTTGGAGACAATTAGCTTTTAAGTTGAAAATGGGAGAGGAAGGTTGCTTTTATAGACAACCATTCGAATGGGCGGTCGAGATTGATCTTCTAGAAAGATTCCAAGATCAACGAATGAGAATGCATGGGAGGGAGGTTATGAAATGGATGGCCAAGATCATGCCTCCAGAAAGATGCCAAGATCAATGGTCCAGAATTGATGCACCAAGAATATGCAATTCTTGGAAGAATTATGACAAGTATGATGCCAACGGCTATGACGCTTGACGGATATGATAGCAATGAAGGCTACGACAGGGGTTAATGAAAAGGCATCTTTAACTAGAGGAGGTTCATAAATAATTTATTTTAAATAATTTATTTGAAAATGGAGGAAAGGGACAAGTGGCAGATAAATAATTATTCAAATTATTTATTTGGAGAAAATGAAAGATGGAGCATTTAATTAAATTAATCAATTTAATTAAATGGAGAGATAGAAATTGGTCATGGATAATTAATTTGAATTATTTATTCAAAAGAGAAGAATGACACATAATTAAATAATTTTGACAACTATTTAATTATAGAACAATAAAAAGATCAAATAATAATTATTATTATCTCACTATAGATGAAAGAGAAATAATTAGATAAATAATTATTTATTTAATTATTGAAGAAAGGGGTATATTAGCGATGCAATTAAATAATTTTAATTAAATATGATAGAATAGAGATGAGAAGGTGAATTAATTAAATAATTAAAAATTATTTAATTAATAGAGGAATATGATAGAACATAATTGAATAATTAAAATTATTCAATTATTGAAGGATGACAACCAAGAAAAATGACACTTGCAGACTTAGGACATTTTTAGTGTCTACATTTTCTCCCTCTTTGACATAATGCAGTTCATTGCGTTGTGTCAAAGAAATTCAGTTGGGAGATGCTCTAGGATGCCCCGATGACAATAGGGTATAGGTATGCCCCTTAGGGAAAATTTGAAATTTTTTCAAAGATTTTCAAAAATTTGGAAAATTGTCCCAATAAGACAAAAGGATGGACATGACTTCAATGGTGAAGAAAAATTTGAGGATCAAGATAAAAAATAGGGTCAAATTCAAGGTCAAGGGTATCAAAAGGTGCGACCAGAAGGTGAGGCAGGTCAAAAACCCTAAATTTGGACCTATAAATGGCAATTGGAATTTGAAAAAGTGTCATTTTCACATTCCAAATTTAGAAATCTTGAGAGCTCAGAGTGAGTAGGCAGCAAAACTTTCCCCAGTTCTAGAGGCTTCCCACCATGTGTATCAGATCCACACACATCACCGACCCGAGGGAGTACCTACTGGTACGTACTATGAACCCATGTTTTAATTTTTTTTATTTTGCATGCATTTCATGTAGGAAATAATTTAGCAGAAAATTGCATCACACGATGTGTGACACATTTTTATTCGTGTTTGATGCATTCAATAAGCAGTTCGTTGCAATCGTCTCAGCATGACACAAGTGCATTAGGGTAGGGGCAAGGGAATTTACGGGGCGACACATGAAATTTTGCAATGCAACTAATTTTTCAAGTCGCATATGTGATCGGGAAAGACGCAAGTGATTGGATGTGACGCATTTGTGGGTCCAAGTGACAAATATGTTAGGCATGTGACACATTTGCAGTTGTGGGCTAGTTATAAATTTATGTGACGCATTGGATAAAAATTGCGACACAATTGCCTGATTAAATATTTTCCCCAGACTAGGAAAGATTGACTTGGTCAATGTAGGTTTGATGGGTTAAATGAAGGTTTCAAATTGACGTTATTGGTTGCTTTATGTTTTCAAGTGTGTCTTCCTCCCATTTACACATGAGAGTCCAGGCCAGATGTGTTCTAGTTGTGGACCAGTTAGGTGACGATGAGAGGGATGTGCTACTAGAGCTTGGTTTGACGACACTAGTAGAGTGGTGGCACTCGAAGACGAGCAATTTCCATTTGCCGATAGGGGAGGCGACAATCATCTTGGAGGAGGTGTATAAGATCCCAAGGTTACCCATTCACAGCGAGTGTGTATGATACGACCTAGCTCGAGAACTACAAGCACTGCACAAGTACTATGAGACTGAGGATGATGCTGAGCTTAGGATCGAGGGATATGAGATCTAGTGGGAGATCCTGGTGAAGACAAATGACTAGTTTGACTGTGTTTTGTGTGTGCTGATAGTAGGGGTGATGATTCTTGATCGCAGGGGTCATGGTTTCCCAATTGGTTGGGGAGATATGTTGGGACCGATGGTTCGACATAGGACAGTCAATGCATGGGGGCCATGTCTATTGGCTATGCTATATTTCCAGTTGCATGATATTGAGTACATAGAGGGGAAGATCTTGAGGTTGTGGTGTGACCTTGCTGACAGCCTGGGCATGGGAGCACATATCGGTGTTTCAGCCACCAGTGGTTCGGCAGGTAGTGGGCACCACACCATATGCTTATCTATATCAAGGTGCACTAACTTAGACTCATGTTGGTGATGTGGGCTATTAGAGGCATGGCATAGACACATTGGTGAGTTTCATTTGGAGACCTTATAGGACTTTCCAGCTATGGATAGATGAGGATGACCACTTACCTTGGTGCAGATAGCCGAGATATATTATTAGGTGGATAGTACAAAGTCAACACATCATTGAGATGTATCTCCTAGAGAGGGTGTTGAGATGGTTTGGGGAGAGATAGGGAGTTCCTATGGGTAGAGTAGAGTATGGGCGGTCCTCCCATGAGGTGCATCCTTGGGGTCCACAAATTGTAGTGACCACAACTGAGTAGGAGATCAATGCAATGTAGACCTTGGACTTGGAGTGGTGAGGAGGGGAGGCTAATGCGGGTACCACACCAGAATATGATGACTAGTGGTAGATTCATAGATTGATTCCTTTGAACAATCCATAGTAGCTAGCGCTAGTAGAGTGTAGAGTTAGAGGGTTTAGAGGCTGGTAGGGAGGCAGAGATGGGAGAGGTAGATGAGACTGAGGATAGGGAGACAGAAGAGGACAAGGAGATGATGGGGGTGGTGGAGGAGGAGGGAGGGGAGGAGGAAAAATAGAGGATGACATGAGGGTAGGTAGCTACCACCCATCTGAGAGGAGGTAGAGATGGAGGAGGATCGGCTAGAGGTCAGGGTCGTAGCAGAGGTGTTGGTATAGGCTGGGGAGCAACATGTGGAGGTGCCTGCAATGGAGATTGCACAGCTAGAGGCCATGGAGGTCGAGGGAGGTGATGATGAAGGACAGGGAGAGTAGGTAGGAGAGGAGGCAAAGATGGATGAGGCAGAGTGGGTACTCCATGAGAGGATCATCATGGGAGATGAGGAGATACCAAAGGATGTGGGGACTGGAGAGGTAGAGGGATTAGTGAAGCATAGCATAGCCACTTTGTAGGTTCAAGTGCAGGCCCTTGAGGCACAGTTGAGGATAGTGATTGTGGAGAGGGATGGCCTTAAGGCTGAGAGGGATGCATTCTAGGGGAAGAGGGACTTGGTAGTCATCAGCGGTATCAGATTGACCGACAAATGATCGAGTTCATAGCTACATGTAGCAGGTTTGTGGTTGAGGTTTCCCTAGAGTATGCTAGGGCGAGCAAGGCCATTCAGTATTACAGGGATCTGTATGAGAGAGTGGTACCTCTAGAGAGGAGGGAGCCCAATTTTTCTGAGATAGACAATGGCTCACGAGGTAGAGGGTACAATAGGACTCATAGCCGGTGAACATATAGCAAGTCCCAAGGTGAGATATCAGATGCCAGATGAGTTGGTTCATATGATAGGCCTCCTACTACACACCATAGGGCTAGAGATGCACCACACACAAAGAATGACCTAGGGATAGGTGATTAGGGAAGTTCGAGGTAGAGCCCCTTGTTATTGATGTATTAGACACTGATTTTTTTATTATGAAGCCTGCGAGCTCCACTTTTATTGGACACATCTTGACATTGTTCTATGACACATCATTTTTTTGAGTGATATATATATATATATATATATTATGATTTTGGTGGGGTTAATGATATGCATTGTGATGTGTTTATGCATTTATGATGACATACTATGTGATGGATGCTTATGCTATGATTATGATGTTCATTGATGCATTCTATATGATGATGTGATGGTTTTGATATGCTTTATGATTATGTGCTTATGACTATGTTATGAATGTTTATGGTTTTATGATATGCAATATGGATGATTTAATGTTTATGAAATACAGTGTGATATGATGATGATCTATATGATTATGTTATGAGTTTAGTGGAATATAATGATGTAATGCATTTATGGTTATGGATGTTCTTATTATGCTATGTTTGAATGATGGAAATGACCTAATCAAATTTGATATGGAATGCATTAATGGAATGTAATGTTTGTATGATGTCTAATGGAAAACATGTAATGTGAAAGCAAAATGTGACACTTAATGTGATATGTGATAATAGGATATAGTGTATATGCTATGTAATGTAAAATGAAATGCAATATGTAATGTGAAGAATCATAATGTAAAATGTGATGTTATATGAAATGTAATGCAAATGGATTGTAATGCAATATCTTATGGAATGAAATGCTATGTGATATGGGATGTAATGCTATGACGAAATGCATGATGAAAATGATGTTAACATGATGATGATGAATACTATATGGATGCATTTAATGTTTTTGTATTTTCTTATGCAAATATGTGTGACCCAATATGAAAATGATGTCTATGATGATGGTGATTTATATGATGCGATCTAATATGATTATGGATTCAAGATATTTTTGTGTGTCACACAACTCTATCAAGATGCAGATAGAAGAAACATTAGTATGGAGAAGATGGAAGAGATGAATGTTAACCTGAGATGGAGATGGAAAGTTAGATGGGGAATGATAAGGGAACCAACGTTCATGCTTACATTTTTGTATTTATCATAATTGGGAATCAAAAATGTCACAAATGGTCCAAAAACACCATGGTATGACATAAACCAAGGTGTACAAGGTGACCATTTGGGAGAGACAGTGTCATGCCCAATTTATTTTCTTTAAGACACTAGTTTTGCACCCGAAAAACATTACCGCAACAAATGACAATGGGGGTAAGTTAATCATAAGGTCATCTTTATTAATGAACTTTTCTAGCAATAGTATAATAATATAGGATCACATTCTATAGTTGGTACCATGATAGTGGTGATATTAATCTTCCCCCTAAAATTCTTATATTTCTTTTTAATTTCCTTAATATTAGATCAAGACTTAACTACCAACATTAATATTTATTTTCTTAATAATAATAATGTTAAGTCTAAGTTAAATACTAACATTTATTTAAATATTAATAATTTTGTTATCTAACCCTTCCTTTGTAATTTCCTTGCTGAGTCTAGTTTATTCATCCTTAATAATTCAATCATAATAATATTTTATTTTATTTTAATTTATTCTTATCTTGTATTAGGACTATAAATATAAGTAATCACATAATTATTCACAAGACTCACAAAATGTATTATTCACTTTATTAATGACAACCTTTACTATAGCTATGAGATACACAAATCAATTCACCACACCTTAATTAGCATTTCCAATATTAATATTGATATTATCATTATTATTGGTTGTTTAAATATTGATGTAAATGCAATAATAATTTCACTATCTATGTAACAATATTGTCACTATATGAGAACACTATCCTGACATTGTCATTTACTTAATACTATTATTGACATTAGATTTAGTATTGTCGTACCATTACTGGTAATGTGTTACATACTCAAGAACTATAGTAGGAAAACAAAATAAATAAATAGATAAATACATGAATAAATAAATAAGTAAATAAATAAATTCTAATTAATATATATGTCTCATATTCTCAAATATAATTCAAAATTATAATGAAATATATATATATATATACTAACCCAATTTTATAAAAACAATAATAATTAATGATAATACTCTATTTACTTTATTCATATCATTTAATATTAATTCATATATATACACTTATAATTATTACCCCATATATCTTTTTAACTATTATGCACCTAATTAATTTTATAATTAAAATTCTTAAATTATATAATGATAATTGTAAAAATAATTTATCTTTATCCTTTTAGTAAAAATATCATTATTTAATATTCTCATCTCTTTAAAAAAGATCGAGTATCTACTTATGATTTTGTTTTTCTTCTTTTTGGGTTTGCTTTTTATTCTTTTCCAATATATATATATATATAATTTATTTCCCATGAATAAACTAAAGGAAAAGAAAACTTTGACTTAAAAAGCTAAATTCCCATTCTTTCCTTCATTGTGGAAAAAAAATAGAAATAGCCAAAAGAAAATGTCAGTTAGGAAATAGAATATTGAGTGGAAAAGGAAATTTCCAGAGTTTCATTTTTACCAAGAAGTTTATTTTATGTTTCCTTTTAAATATAAGTAGGGGAAACGTACCAATAGCCGCTAAGGCTAACTTCGCACATTCGTGTAGAGTGCAAAATAGGTTCGATTTCAAAAAATAAAATAAAATTGGGCTTCTTCGTAAGTGAGTTGGGACCTTAAAAAGAAAAAATTGGCCTCTGGGTATTTAAAACGCACCTTGTGGAACCTGTAAAGTGAACGGTGCTAAAAAAGGGTGTTTATAAACCTCTGTCCCCTACATCTTTACCACTTCGTCAGTACCCATTCATTAGACAGCCAATAAAAACCCACAAAAATTTAAGGTGTTTTCAATAGTTTTCAATGTGTTTTATTTTTTTTGGTCAACTACACAAATGTTCAGTAGTGAACATATATTGGTGTAATTTGTAAATTTTTATTGGCATAATTAAAAAAATGTAATGACTAAAATGTAAACGGTTATTGGGGGGTCAGGTGAACAAGGAGTAAACAACAATTGGATAATGGGTGGCAATTGGGGGTTTTCCCCTAACATACACTCATATATTTTTTATTTTCATATTAACTTTATTTTCTCTCCAAGGCAAGAAACCTAACCCTAAATTGGCGTTTAAGAAAAACATTGTATTTCTCTTTGTTTATTGTTTTGTTTTAGTAGGAAGAAGAACTAGAACACGGCGCCAAGAAGGAAGGATAGATTTCTTGCTTTTCTCATAGGGATGGAGACTTCATCTAGGGCATTTCTTGTAGGGGATCTGTAGCAGGGTTTTTTCTTTTGTTTATTCGCAGTGAGTAATCCACCCCACTGAGATGGTAATGTTAAACCAAAATGTGCTCATTACTAGTATCTTGGCCATAATTTTCATTTAAAATGAACATGTTCTAACATTCTAATCAACCCCTTTTTATTTCAGGCTACGGCTTGCCCCAATTGTGAGAGAAGATATGTCAGCCATAGACGCCTGGAGAGAAGGCGTTGACCCTCTTTTGGCTAATTTTTTTTTTTTGGTGTTTCTTTTAAAATTGCATCCTATGTTTTAACCTCCTTCCTTTTGATTTTTTTTTTTGCAAACCCTCATTTGCATTTTTACTTCATTCTATGAGTAGTGTTTTCTCAAGGGTTTTGTGTTGTATATAAAATTTTACCTACAAGTCTCTTTTTTCTTTTCCAATTTTTTTTATGTTTACTTCATTCTGGCACTAAGGAAATGACTAAATTTTCTTCTTCTGTAGGTTGGGAAACTTATGGTTTCAAGAGATACAAGTCATTTACATGCATATACTTATTATTCCCTCATATTGAGCTATTCTAGACAAGGTTCCCTTCCCCTTTGTTGTTCTCTTATAGAGATATTACAATAGTTTTGAAAGGTAGAGATGTAGGGCTTGGTTCTGTATCTAATCTTCTAAATTTTGTATTATGTTTTTCAAACTTTTATTTTAATTCATCCTACTAAGGAAATTTACCCAATTTTGTTAGTTTTAGGCATTTTCTTGCAAATAAAAGGTGTCATACAGTTACATACTCAAGCTCTCATACTACATCTAACATTAACTTATGAGGATATCATGAAAAACATAGTACCCTTTTTGAGCACAAGAGGGTCACATTATCACTCTAAAATTTATGTCACACCTAACAAGAAAACAATGCATTTACTTCTAGAAAAAAACAACTTTTTTTTTTTACTAATACAATACATTCACTTCTTGACAATTTCATTAATAGAATCATTACATTTTTTTCTAAAAAAAATTTATTAACAAATATAATACCATTTACTTTTGTAGCAATTCCAGTAACAAAACCATTGCATTTACTTCTAAAGAAAATTTATTAAAAAATATAATACATTTACTTTGGTAACAATTTCATTAACAATGAAATATTGCAGTATAGAAAAGAAAAGAATTTTAAAATTCTAGATAGCAAGATTTAATCTAGCAATATCCAAAAAAAGTACTTTCCTAAGAACCAAATATGCTACATATTGTCAAGTTACTAACAAGATACTAACACAGTGCATGCTTCTTTGTTTGCAGATAAGTTATGTACCTCTACATCCATAACATGGAATGAATGTGTAGACACACAAAATGTACTGATTGACATTGCAAATATGATCCCAAATACTAACACCATTTCATCCTAAATCATCCCTCGGTCTAACCATTTAATTGAATACCTTTATTTGATTAAATTCATCAATTTTCCTCTCTTAATTAAATAAATCATTTATTTGATTAATTCATTCTTTCTTGTTAATTAAATCAATCAATTTGATCTAATTATCCCTACTTAATTATATAAATCAATTTTATTTAATTAATCTCTAAAGTATATCTATTGAATTAAATAAATTAAACCTTATCTAACTTCATCTCCTTTAATTAAATAAATCAAAAATCTCTATTTGATTAATCCTTTTATCATATTCTTCTCATATTTGATTTAAATTAACCCATAAATCTTAGTCAAATTTGTCACATCATCTAATCCCTCATTAAATTAATTAAGGTTCCTTGATTAATTTAATCTTAATTCATGTCCCATCCTCTAGCTTTTGCCACTTGCACATGAAAATACATTTAATTCATTTATTAAATCCCTATTTTCTCTCAACATGGCATAATAGGGGAATATTCCTTCAAATTTGAATCCAAATCCAAGTGGACTTTGTCCTTACAACAAGGCGTTTATTTCACCTCACAAGTCCTTTTGCATTGAGCCAAGTGGCCATTACTCCATTTGACTCTTCATCCACCTTATCATTTCACAAATTTCCAATTTCAAATAAATGCATTTATGGGCACATTCATCAAAATGTGCACATCCTTCATCCACCCATCCCTTGACAAGTGGCACCTTGCCATTGGTTGAAAGTTAGTCCCACATTGCTTCATTTTGAGAATTTCTCCAACTTGTCATTCTATAAATAAGAGGCTTCTTTCCTCATTTCATCATCCAAAATTTGAGCAAACTTACTATACTCAAATCCATACTCAAGCATAACAATTCTCATCCATTTTCATCAAATCTTAGTTAGGTTATGAAATTTTTTCATTATGGAGCATATTTGAATCTTCATCAAGTGGATCACTCTTCATCACACATTAATCCTACGTCATAGGAGTTGGGAAAGGGCTAATTTTCACATCAAATTGGCACCAATTCCCCCATAAGATCAAGAGTTTACATTGCTTTTTAATAGGATTTAATCTATCTTATTGTTTTTTGTAGTGTTCTTGCTTTCATTCCTATTTGAGCATTGTTAAATGGATTTTATGGGGAGCTTAGATTCTAACTTGCATTTCAATCTTCTAATGTGTGTTTTTTTTATGTTTTGTAGGTACTAGGATCTTAGTTCACACATTTGGCGCTAGAAAGAGGGCTGCTCCAGAAGTTTAAATCACATTTTTTCATCAAATTTTGTGCTTTTTCCTCTATTTTTGTGTCTATAGGGAACTCTGCCACTTGCAGACCAGTGTCATAGTATAGAACCATTGGCATCCTAGCATCACCATATAGCCCCGCTACAAATTCCAAACTACGATGCCCTGGTATTCCTGCCCAAAATTCAAAATTTCAAACTACACTGCTGGGTCTATTCTCACACGCTGTAAATTTCAAATTTCAAACTCCACCGCTAACCAAAAGAGTGACACAATCATAGTCTCTTCCCCTGCTACAAAATGACGTTGACTGACAAGCGGTGCTATATAGCACCACTAGATTCTTCAAACAACGACGCCTTTACAAACTTCGTCGCTGGAGTAAAATAAAAAGTGAAATTCAATTTTTTTATGACATATGCCTTTTTCAATTCTAATCATTTGGGTTATTACTTTCCTTCCTGACCTTTGTTTTGCAGATCTAACTGGTTTTCTTGTAGGTTGGCTTGATCAAAGGTAAAGGAGAAAAGAGGCATGATGACATCACTTTCTCATAATACCAAGTGTTTTTGAACACTTTAGTGTATGTTTAACACTCTTAGAGAACTCAAAATTTCTCTTAAAAAAATTTATTATTGTTTGTGCTTAGGATCCACTAAATTTCTTTTGGGCTCTAAAAAGAATATTTCAATTTCTTGCTACAAAGGGGCTTAAAATGAACTTTAGGAAAAACTCACTAGATTTGATTTAAGGATTAACAATTGAACAAGGTAATCTTCACATTTCCTTTGGTGTTTAAAAAGAAGTCATTATTGCTTTGTGGATTTAAGAAAAACATGTGCTACTTTGTTTTGTAATTGCTTACTCAAAGTAATACCATTGAAAAGACGTATGCGCTTCTCTCGCACCTCACAATGATTTTGAGAATCAAAAAGATTTTTGGTGGTATTAAGTTGGGTAAAGTGATTGTATCCACATTTCATTTTGGGACTAAAATTGAACAAAACATCTTGTGAGTGTGAGTGGATGGTATTGCATACATTCTCTCTCTTTGTGTTGCAACAAAGATTAATCGAGTTACGGGTATTGTCTTTGCTTGCTTTTGTTTATCTTAGAGGGTTTTCCTTCACCCAAGGGAATGACTCAACTGGTAACACACTAACGCCAAGTGCATTTCCAGTTGGGATATAAAAGTGGATATTGGAACAAAATCCAATATCAAGGTATGTGCAGGATCATGATTGGCCAAAAAGTGGCAATATGATGGGTATGTGGCTGATGACTATTTTTTTACCCAAAATTGATGAAATGAAAAGGGTTTTTAAAGGAGATTCTCAAATTTCCACTGATATAAATTATTCTTTACTTTTCATTTAATAAGTAATTATTATTCATTTTCTATTCAAATTACTACTAAAGGTCTGATTGATAGGATGATTGAAAAACATCTATAGCTTTCAAAGCGGTATCACATTTTTTGAATCCAAAACATGTTTCACATTCTATGCTTCACATACTATAGGATTAAAAAAATAAAAATTGAATTTCATGAAGTTTTGACCAAGTTAAGGTGGTCAGACATATGAGTTTTTATATTTTTGAAAAGTTGTAATAAAAAAATCATAATTAATTATTTACTTGGAAAAAATTACAAAAAAATATGCATCACATCGGGTCATGCTTTCTCTACTTGTATCTAAAATATTTTAAAAAAATATTATCATTTTATTGTG
This sequence comes from Sequoia sempervirens, assembly GCA_007258455.2. Classification (NCBI taxonomy): domain Eukaryota; kingdom Viridiplantae; phylum Streptophyta; class Pinopsida; order Cupressales; family Cupressaceae; genus Sequoia; species Sequoia sempervirens. The sequence continues at coordinate 7,654 of VDFB02148434.1, read as the reverse complement.
GTTAGGGTGGTCAGACAAACACCTACTTCCTATTTTTTCCCTGAAATTTAAGTACCACTGCATTGAAATTTCAAATTTTTACCAAATAATTTCTATTTTTTTAAACAAACCTAGTAGTTGAGAAACTACATTTAATTTGCTATAGATTCTATTCTTACATATTTTGAAATAATATAGATAACTTATTCAAATTTTTCTATCAAGTTTCCTAACTCTGATTTTTCTGAATTTTTTGCCACTTAAGGGCCTATTTTTTCCATGATGATCCTGCATATACCCATCACGAAGTTGGTTCTGACGAGAAGGGCAGCAATAGTCTCTTGCCTCGATGGATCAATCCCTACGAACAAAAAGTATGAATTAAAACACTTGTTGGTGCAAGAATGGTCATTCTGAAGCCGCCCCAAACTTTTACGGTTTTTAGTAGAAATGGAAAGTATGCCATGAGAGTTTCATGGGTGTTGATGCTCGGCTACCCCGTATAAGTGAGTGTCGTGGAGGGGAACCAGTGGGATCAAGCATCTAACCATTTGCTAAAAATAAGCGTAGCTGGACTTGTCCAAGTGGGGACTCAACAAATACAGTCTTTCATAGCCATAAGATTTTGCTTGTTCTTGGTTACAAAACATTTTTCTTGCTCGAAAACATTTGGAAACAAACATTCAACATTTTTCATCAAAAATTCAAACCCTTTAGGAAGAAAATACAATTGACCAAATTCATGTGTTATTGCTTTCCCTTGGGATTTTATCTTAGAGGTTTCTAAACACTCAGATTTATATCTCAATTTTCTTGCTAAAGTCAACAATAGGTAACTTTTTCCTTGATTTTATTAAAGTTCCACTTAATGTATTTTGTGGGATGAGAAGAAGTTAAGACATTGGATATCTAGTTTCAAAAATCTAATCAAGAATTGTTTGTGGTAAAAATAAGTGACTAAGTAAAGCTAAAAACAATTGGATCCCCACATGCGTCTCAAATTATTTCATGCAAGATCAAAATATGAAAACCAAAAACAAAAACTCTTAGTCCAAAAGAACATCAAAAGCATCTCTCAATGCTATACGAATTCAGACGAAATCTTTTTCAGGAATTTGAACACCTTTTTTAGAGTAAAGAATGTTCTTCAAAACCAAGGTCTTGTAAACAAGAGTCCTTTTAAGTTTACCTAGGATCAAAATCAAAAACCTTCATCCATCTTTCGAAACATCAAACCAAAATCATTTCACCAACAACTCTTGAAAATCTTGAAATCATCCTTCATGCTAGACCTTTTGGCACATCAAAATCATTGAGACAAAATCCTTGAAGTAAATCAAAATCCTTGAAATCCTTGAATCAAAACATCAAACCATCTTGTTTAGTTAGGTATATGTAGATGCATCCTTCTCCTTATGATTAATTAAATTATCAAATCATCTTGTTTTGGCTAGGTATATGTAGATGAATCCTTCTTCATGTGCTTAGTCAAAATTGTTGAGATTATGGATGCATAGTCCCTAAAGCTTTGAAATCTTCAATAAAGGACCTTAGCCATGAAAGATAATCAACCACAAAGGAAAGTGTTGCAACTATGGAATGCTGAATAAAGACTCTATATTAATATCAGTTATCTCCAAAGAATATACAATCTTCAACACTCTTTTGACATCAATGACAACCAATATTTATCAAGATGCAACAATACTTTGGTTTGTATCCTTATGCAAAGAAAGATCTAGTCTTGTGGCTCAAAAGTTAAGTTCATGGAGACATGTGAAGGTGTTATATCCAAAGTTTCATGTCAATAATCCTTTGACGGAGAAAGTTATAAGTGACAGAGTACCAAACTATTTTAGGTAAGTGTGAAGTGGTTTAAAAGACTTGTTGGAATGCTCTACATTCCATGGACACCTGAATTTTTGGTCAAGAAATTTTGAGGAGATACTTGGTGATGTCTAAAGTATGTTATATTGAAGTTTCAAGTGATTTGTTGCTATCCAAGTTTAGCTTTCAAAGTGCTAGAGTGATACAGTTGTCTCCAAATACATAATCCTCATTAGAACAAGTTCTTAAATACTTGCGGGCAGTAGAAGGTTGTGAAGTTTAGTTGTATAAGTTTGTGTGGGCATTCCATATGTCTCGTAGTTTTTAAGGTATGAAGTACATACTACATAGGTGTTTCAAGTCATTTTGTGAAGTTTGTTGAGGTTAATTAAAGCATGTTGATGGTGTGTGCCACTAATTCAAGATTGAGCAAAGACTAGGGAGTGATTTAAGATGTTGTATCAGTCATGTTGACTCATTTCAAGAAAACAAAAAATAATATTTGATCACTCTTGTGTACCACAAATGGATATGAAGGTTGACATGCTACAAGTTACATGTTTTATTGTTTAGGATTGACTTAATTTGTGTTTACAAATAATGTGGATGATATATATAGAAGATCAAAGATGAGAAGAGATGTATAAAATGTGAAAGGATGTATAAGTGGATGGAAAGATTATGGTGAGGTCCACCATAGACCTAATGTACAAAATTGATGACTATAAGTGGATTTAATTCATCATGTCAGTCATATTCCAATTATCTTAATTAGGGAATTGTAGCTTCCTTGGGTGTAACCATAAAACTGTAATCAGGGATTTGTAGATTCCTTGGGTTGTAGCCCTAAATAGGAAGAAGGAAGATACCTTGATTAAGAAAAAGAAGAAAAATACAAAATTTTGGAAAGAGAAGCAAGGAAAAGAGAATGTGAAGAAGGATGATACCATGCTTGTGCATTCTACACAAAATCCTGTGACAAACTAAGATAGAGCATTATCTCAGGGGGAGCTATTATTTTCAAATCTTTTAGCCCACTAAGAAAATTGAATCTGTTGATCAAGGTTTTGGAGTAAAAGAATGATATGTAATGGTTTTTTGAGTATATTTGTATCCATGTGATGAAATAGAGTATTTTGGTAGAACTTTACCTAACAAGTATGAATGCATTAATGGAAAAAAGTTAGGGAAAATGAAATGGTTTTTATACTTTATTTGAACGATTTTTTTCTCATTTTCAATCAAAATTCTAGTTTTTAATATTTTTTGTAGCTTGTAGAGAGTCTTGACCATGAACACTAGCATGCAACATGAATATCCTTGTGTCACATTACCATCTAACACATAAGTGAAACAATAATCATATAATAGCTATAATTAAGTTTTACATGAAGAGAGATAGAGAAGAAAAAATCACAAAGCATGAGAAATATTTTATGTTCTATAAATAATGGTAAAACTAACTATTGAAATAGAAACCAAGTGAAAGGATGAGTTTGAATCTAAGATAAAACCAAATTTCATTTATCCTTATTTGAAGAGAAACATGCACACACAAAAGAAAAGAAAAATGTTTTTGGTTTGGCTATAAATGGTCTTTCCTATGTCAAACCACCATTTCACTATTTGTACCTCAATGTTAGCCAATATTTGTGATATAGATCAAAAAATGTAAATATGATAGTTTGAAAAGAAAAATGCTATAACTTGAGATATAAATAGCTCACTAACAAAATATTAACACCTAAAGAAATCAAATGCTAATGTAAGATAAGAAAGAACAATAAAATAGAACAAATCACCTTGGAGATTTAAGAAATCTCCATGGAAGGTTCCCTACTTCAATGTATCTTCAATGGTGAATGTTGCATCAAGAGTTCTTAAAGACAAAGAGTGCAAGAGAGAGAGCCTAAGTGAAATAATAAACTTCTTTTTTTAAATATAAAGTCAAATTGATTTTTGTTCAACACAATTGCATGTAGTGTTATGCTTAGAAAAACCATAGGAAGGTAACACTCCAGTGGCCACTAGAGTCATAATTTTTCATAAGATGCTAGTGTGTCACACATACATCAATGTGAATCACTCCCATGTAGAAGAATTCAAACACAAAGAACTAGTTTTATAACATGAAATTAGGAGAAATGAAATATTCAAGTGCTAACATTTTGAAATTAATTTTTTTATAACAAATGGCTAGAAAGAGGGATACTATGCAGTGGAAAAGTGCAAGGGTATGCAATTTACAACACTACATATTGGAATGAAATTTTTTTTTATTGTCATTCATGACATAATTTTTATAAATGGAGCATCAAAATAGAACAAATATATGAATTCAAAAGGCTAGTAATTATATAGATAGAAAAAGATGCTTCACCATATTCTACAAACCCAAGAATTAGCTTAATCTCTATTAATGTACCTTTATCAAGTTCAAAATCTTCTATATCAATTATTCTTTCAGGTCTAAGTCCTCCAAGGAAGGTAAGAACTTTAAGAAAATAATATGAAGTAATTGAACTACTAGTATTAGTTAATTATGAATTTTTCTTTATTCTTTCATAGTCAATTAAAATCAAGACACTTTAAAGATGTAGTGAGAAATGAAGTCTATCTTCAAGACATGAATGAAGAGATTACTACCATAGAAATGAATAGAACATGCGAGTTAGTAGATCATCAACTAGAAACTGGTGTTATTGAACAAAAGAGAGTCCATAAAAATATAAATTAGATGGATCCACTGAAAGAAATAAATCAAGATTAGTAGATAAAGGATTTGTATAATAGCTTGGCATAGATTACAATAAAAAATTATTCTCATGTTGTGAGATTAGATATCATAAGAATTTTTTTATCATGGTAACATAATTTAACCAATTGGTATGTCAATATGATGTTAAATAAACTTTTTAAAATGGTTTCTTGAATAAAAAAGTGTTTGTGAAAAACCACCAAGTTCTAAATTTGCAAAGAAAAGAACAAATAGTTCACAAGTTGATTATTTTTATAGACTCAAGCAAGCACCAAGATCATAACATAGAAAAATAGAGTAATTTTAGAAAAATAGCTTTGTATAGAGTGAAAGAAAATCATTTACTTATGTCAAATACATAAGTAATGATGATATATTTATTATATACTTCTATGTTGAAGATTTGATTTCACAAGCACGCAAAGTGTTAAAATAGGAATTTAAAATGATAAATTTAGATTTGATGGTTTATTCCCTTGTCTTAGAAGGTAATTGACTAATGACATAATTATTTCATGAGAAATATATGTAGTTGTAAACCAATGAACACACCCTTGAATGTGAATGATAATTTACTTAGGATTATGGTAATGAAAATGTAGATATTTTACACTATACAAGAGTTTAGTCTTATGCATTTTATTACCACTAGACATGAAATTGTGTATGATGTGAGGTTCATTTCATGGTTTTTACCAATTCCAAGTGAGATTCATTTTCACATTATGAAAATAATGCATAGAAATGTTCATGGTACAAGCATTGTTGGTATTTTATATACATCAAATAATAGCTTTGGATTTGTTGGATATACAAAAAATTATTTGACAAGATCTATTGGTGGTCACAATAGTAATTTATTATATGTGCCCAACTTGAGATCATATATAATTTATCAATCTTAAAATAAGTACTCAATTATTTTTCTATCATCAACAAAAATATAAAATATCAAGCAATTTTGTTAGAAACAATTTTAACAAATTTAAGATAATGAATAAAATGTAGCAACAATTATTTTTTCTATAATAACTCTATAATTTTAATAGAAAAGAATCTTCAACAATCATATTAAAAACACATTAACAAGAAATCTTGTAGGAAAAATTAATTTTAAATGAAGTTTTATAAAACATTTAACCAACCTATTGATTTGTTTACTAAATTATTATGAAAAGATTTTTTTAAAATAAGATAAATGTTAAGTATTACTACATTAAAAGAGAAAATGATAACTATAATGCTTAACATCAACCAGTTTGTGATATCAAATTTCCATAATCCATATTGTATATTGTTCGATGATTTCTGGATTTGATTATGTGCAATTTTTTGCATCAAAATTTTAGATCACACTTCATGATCCATCATCAGCTGAAAGAAGAGAGCAAAGAGGAGAAATCCTGATGATGGATCACAGAGTGTGACCTAAAACATTGATGCAAAAAATTGTACACAATCAAATCCAGAAATCATTGAATAATATCAACCAACTCACTTAATTGTCCACCGCCTCTCTTAACATCCACTACCTCATACATTTTAAAATTTTAATTGCTCTCAATTTGTTGTTCACTAGAAGCTTCCTATTTTTCAGCACTATTAGAAGCTTCCTATTTTTCAACACTATTAGAAGCTTCCTATTTTCAACACCATTGAACTATTTTCCGAAAGCTTCTTTCTTGGGTGACAAGCCTAAAAATTAAATTGCTTGTATCAAATTTGATATAAATTAATTTACACTTGTTTTTCTTTCTAGAAATCAACAAAAAGTAGGAACTAAAAACCATTATAAAGAATTATTCCAAACCATTTTAAATTGAGATAGGTTGATTAACTAATGGATTTGAAGTTTAGATCAACTTACATATAAAATAAATAAATTAAACAATATTACATTTAAATAAACAACAAAACAAGATACAAACTTTTCTTCTCTACAATAACTTTGCGTTCCTCCTATAATTTGTGTAAGATTAATATTTTCATACATGCATAAAATAGTATGAGTGTTGTAGGAGATACTCAAAATAGCCTAAAGCGAGACTCATACTCCAGTTGGGGCATATGAGTCCCAGTAGCTTAGGTTTGGGACACAAATTTCAAGAAACATTAAGTTTTATGCCAAATTCAGGATCAAGCCCTGAGACTTAGGTGGGACCCATACGTCCAAGGTGGTGTATGAGTCCCAAATCACTAAATTTGGGATACATAACCCAAGAACATGAATTATGACTGGTCATTTGTTATGTGTTAGGATTATCCTAAAAAAGATGCATTAAATAAGGCATAAAGAAGCCCAAATAAGACATAAAGAAGCCCAATTTCAGCAAGGAGGGCCCAAACAAGTGTGAAAATGTAAAGGGATACATTTTTCTACACTACAAGTTGTATTACTTATGTTATATAAATGAATAGAAAAGACAAAAAATTATGATAAAAGTAAGAAATACATTTTTACTAGCTATATTAAGGAGACAAAGGGTTGCAAGTTGTACAATGTGTCTTATATGAAAAATATAATCTACATAAAGTATTTTAATTTTTTCAAATTAATTATTCACATATTATAGTAGGATAGATCAACAATTATAATACTATTTTTATTATCCTTTTTATAATTCTTATAACTAGAAATAGAAATATAAAATATTCTATTACAAAGCCAAATATATAGCTATAACAAATCAGTGAAATTATTTAACTACACACTAAGAATTAAAAATTAATATATATTGAAATGAAGGTAAAGTGAAACCCTAGGATTCACCTAGGATTTCACTGGTGTTTTTCAATAACATTTCATTTAAGATTTGAGGTAGTGGGGGTTTGATAGATTTGGACAAGGTATAAGAGTGAATTAAAACTTGAAAGGTGAGTCAACTTTCCCTTGACCAAACTTGGAATGGGTTTTGGAATGCTCGACATAATAATTTAACTAGGTTGATGAAGAAAATAACTATTTTGATGTAAAAACAATCAATTTGGAAAGTCACAGACAAATTCAAACTTCAAAAATAGACTAAGCAAAGTATTGTGAGCCTATGGTTCAAATCTAAGCCTGATTTTGGAGGACTACGTCACCCAAGG
>VDFB02148433.1:0-25694 GCA_007258455.2 Sequoia sempervirens | reverse complement strand
TACACCCCTACCCTTAATCTCTCTCCCACTCCCCCCTCTCTCTCTCAAGTCTGTCCCTCCTACTCCCTCTCCCCCTCTCCCCTCTACCCTTAAGCCTTGTACACCCCCTATGCTTTATCCCTGTCCCACTCCCCCCCTCTCTCTAAAAAGTCTATCCCTCATACCCACTCTCCCTCTCAAGCTCCCTCTACTCCTTAACCCTAAAACCCTAGGACTCTCTACCCTTTATCTCTCTCCCACTCCCCCCCCTCTCTCTGAAGTATCCCCCTCCTACCAAGGATTAAATTTGATGGTCGAATTTTCCTGTCAACAAATTTTTTAATTACGGTTATCTATTCAAGGGTGCCCTTAAAACATTATGATATACCTTAGTGTATGTAAAATTATATATAAATCAAACATATATATCATTATAATTCTATATAAATTTTGACAGTTTATCCAAAATATCTCCTTTTACAATCTTCTTAAAATTTTGATTGTATTCTACGGCAAAAATCTTTAAATACGGTCATATGGCCATCAAATTTAAGCCTTTCCGCCTACTATTTATATTTAAAAAGAATATAAATAATATTTATATTAATATTAAAAACAAGGTGTTCGACCGAACCTATTTAGAATGTTCGGTCGAACCCTTGTTCGACCAAACATTTCTATTTTCTTCGACTGAACATTTGTTCGGCAGAACCCATGTTTTTTCATCCTTGCTTCCTAAGGCACCAGAATTGTTGAGAATTTTGCACTTCAAAGCTCAATTTGAGAATGAAAATGGAGGAGATCTCAAAAACCCAACTAGTATCGGGTTCCCCTCAAAACGAGCTATCCAACGAATATAATTTTAGTATGTTTTGATTATATTATCTATCTATTTTTTAAGTTTTATTAAATATAGGTTTTTCATTGAAAATAAAACTCTTTGTTCTGCACAAGTGGAAAAATAGAATATTATAAAAAAAAAAAAATTAAAAATATGAGTGCAGCAGATATTGGAGTCCTTGATCCAACAAAAAAAGAATTTCGGACACATACAAAGAAGTTATGCATTATAATGATCGTGGTTATGTTTGAATTGTAATTGATTTTAACTTTTTGAAACTTGATTAAAGAAAAAAAATATTCAATAAAACTATCTAACCAAGTGGAAGCACTAGATATCGGAGTTAGAAATCTAAATTTGAAAGAATTGAATTTTATCTTTCAAGGAAAAAAAAAAGTTATGCTATACGTTGTAAGGCCACTTTTTAAAAATATTTTTTTTGAAAAAAACCAATTTTCGTAGGAGATGGAAAAAGAAGTGCAATCTGATTCCAAAAAAATTGAAAAAAATATTTTTAGAATCTATAGACAAAATATGACAAGACTCTAGTTTACATCATCTTCAAATTCCTTACGGTTTAATCACTATAGGTGCCCGAATGTGGAGATTGTGTTAAAAAAAAAAAAATCAGTGTCCAGTTTGGCCAAAAATTGTAAACCACTATTGTGGGATCACCCATTTGTTGCATAAAAAATTAAATGGAAAACTTGCAACTTTAGTTGGTAGGTTGAGATCTCAATGGTAGGCTATGGGAAGTAGTTGGCATGCATATTAGTAGACAATTGTTAAACAAAATACATGAGTTAGTTGTTAAGCCCTGACCCTCATTAATTCAAACCCAATTTACAAGTTTGAGATTCCTTCTCATACTTGGTCTTTAGATCACTTCCTATTGGGTATTAAAAAATCTAAACTTAATTTTGTAATGATGAGGCAAGAATTTGGCTTTTTTTTCACTCTCAAGCATTGTAGCAAATTTTCCTTGAGTAGTTTTATGTCTTGTGGATAATTTAACTTTTTCCCTAAGTAGGAAAAACTTTATTTGGAAGCTACAAAACTTTTCCTTGGTTTGAACTTCATACAAGGGAAGAGGCTCTGGCATAAAAAAATTCTAGTAATATTAATTAGGAATTGTATTCCAACCCTCTAGAACTTCTTGATAAAGAACAGTTTGTATTAATTTTGTATGGTTTACCCAACAAAAAAATTATTGACATAGCACAATCACTATTTCCATGATGTGCAGGTTCATCCTTCATATTCATTAGTTTCTAGATCAAGCAATTTACCCACTCTATCAACATTCCATTATGTTGCATATAAATCCTTTGGTTCACATCTGCTTCCTTCATACATTACGTTTATCTATTTTTGTAACACTAATCATAAATTTTATACTATACGACATTTACTTCAGTTTTCCAATGTGTAGGCACAAAATAACTATAAAATATAATGTTTTAAAGCTCCTCATCAACAAGCTTTGTCAATCAGTAAGCATCGCTATCTATATGAGATTCAATACTTCATTCAATGCTATTATAATACGATTAAGAAAGATGGCTCACTTTATTGATTTACTTGCTTCGTTTCGTTTCAATTACTCCACTCAATATTGCTTGGGAACTTGTTGCAAATTAATGGACTTTCCCATACATTCCATGTTTCACCCAACAGGAAAGCACATGTTTATGAGAGCTTCTACATGTTTATGACATATTGTCTGGAACTTCTCCACCCATATATAGTGAAGGGTATTGTCGCATTGGTCATATAGTATAGGAGAGTTGCCATGTTTGGTGCTTGAAAGAAATGAGTTAGTTCATTTGGGATCTAAGTGCCCACAAAAGCATAGCTCCTAAAAGTTTCACAAGGATTGTTGAAAGCTTATACTTATGGGGCCTCATAAGCTAATGTACATCTTATATTCTCAATACAAGAGATAAATTTCTAATGAATTGCTTAAAAGGGCCAAGGAAAATTTCATCTGTTGTAGTAGAAAAATAAACAATACATCCTTCTTCAAAGAAGAACAAGCTTTGAAACTTCTTGTAAAGAACAACATTGGTTACCACTATTGATCTGAGTTTGAATATAATCATATCTGCTCTGTTATTATTGTTATTTTCAATTATCATTTTGCAAAATTTTGTGAATTTGTATATCATTGTTGTTTAATCATAGACAAGCCTACCTATTCCTCAATCTGATCACTTTGTATGGACTAATAGGCTATTGGTCAACCTCCGTGTCACAGAAAAACATATTCAAACCTTTTGGTAAATTATTTTCTAGACTATTAAACTACAATTATCACTTGGATATTAATTACTTCAACACTATATAATTATGTTTCTCATGATAAAATATTTGAATATATTTACTCTTTGCATTGATAATAATATTGTATTTCTGGAGGGATCCCTTCCAAGTTGATTGTTATTGTATTGTAAATCAAATTTCGTATTTTTGACTTCATCTTATTGGGTTATCTTTATTTAGGCCATCCATTACATTTTGTATTCTCTTGTGATATAGCCATGATCCTTTTGGTTTTGGTATTTCTTTGTTCGTAAACTTTTCTTTATTTTCCAAGGTGCATGATGTAATTTGATTCTAAATTTTTGGGAGTATAGTTGCAATCTTTGTTAATGTCAAATTTAAACATTATAAAATTATAAAATTATAAATAGACAAATGTTTCAATTACTGTTGACGCTATAAATACAATAGTTATCATGAAAATTTCTGCATATTTCCCTTCACACATATATGATTTAATATAATCACAATGTAAAATAGAGAACGCCTTAATAAAACAACTTCAAATTTCCAATCCCTATATAATTCTATTGGCATATTCCTTCCACCTCCTCCCATGCAAGTGCGCATCACATACACCACTGAAAGGCATTACTATAAAGTCGCGCTGAACAAGCGAACAATGCCGTATTTTGGCTGGCAGTCTCATTCTGCAAAAAATTCTGTTGGGATTACCAATCTGTCCGTCACATGCAAACACATCCCCATTTCCATTTCCTTGTAGTTGTCGCTAACGTAAATGTGTGTACGAGCAAAGACTTTAACCAACAGCAGCGTATGCATAAAGGTTGCCCTTTTGACCGTAATTTTTTATTTGATTGAATAGATCAATTTTCCTAAAATTCATATGTACAATGAATAAAATTTTATATGAATATTTTGTACAATGATTTGCACGATGGCAACTAGATTAACAGTTATTAAGCGCAGGAAGTCTTCCCTCTGTTCTCCAGACACTATCATCACCATCAAAGTTGACTTTAGTCGACGAAAGATTCTCTGAGCTAAGTTTCCCAGAGAGTTCTCTACACAGCTACACACGCAAAAGGGTAACTCAATTATCAACAAAAATATATATTTGTGGTTTATCAAATGTCGTTCTTTAAAGTAGCAATTTCCAGACATCTAAGACGCAGATTAATTCCAGAGAGCATGGAGAGCATGTACACTGTTACCTAATATATTTTTGAAAGTAAAATTTCAATTCTTTATCGAATTACGTAAGCAGAGATTTCAGTTTTTGAAAAATTCAAAAATCTAGTGGTACTGTTCCTTGTATCAGCGGACCACATATGACAATTGGAAATAAAGACCGACTGTGGAAGCCAACCCGCCTTTAAAAAGAATAAAATTTCTAACTTTTTCGTCATTTTGCGTTATCAGGGCTGTGAGGGAAAGAGACAAAAACATATTTATATTTACCTCTCTGTAAAGGACTCTATCTCCGCAACATTTTCGCAGCTCAACCAGATGCAAACAAGGGGTTACCTCGAAAACCTATGTAAGAAATGACGATACATTACTAAATATTACTCTCCTTAACTTGAATTTCCAACTGTCCAAAAAACTCACCTCTGTGGTAACCGACAGGTATCCATTTCTGCTCGATTTTGGATTTGTTTGTCTTACCATAATCTGGAATAACATGATCTACAGGTTAGAATATAATCAATATAAATCCCATCAAGCCTAGCCAGTAGCCACAGCTTTAATTTATGTTAAATAAAAATCATATCCAGCCACTTGGGAAAAGATGATTTTGTGTGTTTTTCTTTTGGTGAGTTGAATTTAAAACCTGTTTTTATTGGAATATGCTTGAACGAAAATTTCCAAGAGTTATCCTAATTCCTGGCGACAAATTTGTAGTGTACAGCTAGATGTTACACACATATGAAATGCTTTCTAGTCTCCCAGAGAACTATAAGTAAAGAAGACTCAAGGAGTTAAGAGGCAGGCCAAAGAAATTTCATACAAACCTTGCCTTTTTTATTCTGCACTTCGAATCCCATGTTCCTGGCGATCTCCTCTATTTTTTCGATAATATCTTTGACGGGAAACATGGACAAAATACGGGTTTTCCTTTCCGCAGCATCCTGTCACCCGCAAAATTCTCTCAGATCTATATTGCCTCCAGCAGCCCAACCAAAAATAGAATTGAGTTGCGTGACAAGAATGTCTTGGACAAGGCAATGCCTTACCTCTTCCTCGAAGAAACCCGAAAGATCGAGGCTGACAGACATAGCTATCAACTGAAATGCGTTCATGAGAATTGGCCCTGTTCGCTCTGTCAGCAAATGCTCCTGTCAATAGAATGACGCCGCTAACGTGAAACCCTGGAAGTGTAAAATCTTACGGCTGTGAATTTTTTTCGAATGGAAAAGAAATGATAAGTGTTTTGTTTAAGGACAAGAGGGATATGTGTCCAGCAAAGTGTCTGACAATGCCCACGTGGTCGGCTTTGTTGGACAAAGATGAATATCCAAAGTACAAACGATACAAGGATACGTGTCAGATAGCTTTGGAAATAGTCTGCCAATTATACTAGTCAACGTGGAGAACCACAGGGCAAGCCCGGACCTACGTCAATTATCTATTATTTAGGATGACACTAGAACGGTTGTAGGGTTATTATTTAACGAATATTTTGCGTTATGAAGTATCGTAAATAAAAGATGACATCCGTAAGAAGAGCAGTTATTGATGCATTCAATTAATTTTAAATTAAAATAAAATTATGAGTGCTTATACTCTAGAAAGACAGTAAGGATAAGAAGCAATAGATTTATAAACAAAAGATATTAGTTTTATAAGAGGTATGGATAGAGAATGTTTTGGATAAATTTGTGTAGTATTTTTTTATTAATATTTTGTATCTTATTATTTTCTAAATTTATTATAATTTTTTTGTGTTTATAATTTTTAATAAATAAGATAAGATAAATATTAATTCATATAATTTTGGAAGGTGAATTTATTTGTTATTTGTAATAGATTGTAATGATGTGGAGATTTATTTCATTATAAAAAAATCGAGGATGATTAACATTCATTTTTTTTTTTAAATTACTAGTATGTTTTGTAATTTTTTTTTAATATTTCTAAATTTTTGAAAATTGTGAGTTTAATTAAATATTTTATCAGATTTTTATTGTAATTAAATTTTCTATCAAGTTGTTTATTGACATTTAAATTACAATCAAAAAGTAAAATCGAACAAAAATCAATTGTAATAAATTTATAATTAAAAATAAAATACTAAATTTATATCTAACATTAATTTAATAACTATAAATATTAGCTTTCTTTATATTTTAAATTGGAAACTATTTTGAAAAAAATAAATCTTGATAAGAAAGGTCTACACATTCAAATTCCAATCAAATAAAAAACATCAAAAATCACAATGTAAAAAAATTCCAATTAACTTCCACAAATATTCAACGCAAATATTTTTTGTGTAAGTTATTTTATAATCTAGTGTTGAGCACGAAGATTTCAACGTGAAAATGTGGGCTCCGAGGAGTACGGTACGAAAATTAGCTCCTTAGAAGGGCCAAGAATCGATAATCCAAGAGCGAAGGGAAAATTATTTATTAAAGTAGATAAAAAATACATGGGAAAATTATTTATTAAAGTAGATAAAAAATACACACTTACACTACGTAAAACCTCTAGTCTTTAAATACTGATCAATTTACACCGGCATTGTGTTCAAAACTGTTACTGCTTTTTTTCTAAATGTGAAGAACACACAATTATAATTATCAACTATGCTTAAGAAGAGTACCTCCGCATTTGTGAATGCTGCATTGGCATCAATCAGACTGTTGTCCTCCTCCATAAGTTTTGCAGGAGAATACCCTTGCTTGAACCACTCGATTTCAATTATCTCCGGTATAGTTATTCTCTGTAGGAAGCCATATAAATTATTCAGATGATTATGTCCGGGTACTTTACAGATACGTCATATCAGCGAAAGGGTCATATATATAAAACATACCGTTTTGGGATTGGGATCGAGTATTCTTTTGATCAAGCTGCGAGCGCCGGGAGAAAGCCAATTAGGGCATTTGAAATCGCTTTTGAAAATCTGCACAACGCATGTCATCTTACTCAATTGCCTCCTAAGACAGAAATTTCACAGTATTTCAATCATGTGCTTTAACAGTTAACAGAAATTAATTACTTTAAGTATTTACCTACAGAAATTAAAGAATTCCTGCTAAGAGCAATAAAGAATTTACCTTCTGATAAAGAACTACAACATTTCTATCGTCATTAAAGAATTCCTGCTGGGGCAACGCACTGAGACCAAAATCAGAAACTTTCACGTTTACATTGGCATCCAGAAGCACATTTTCTGGCTGAAATGTCATTTTGTCCATTCATCATTAAATCTGTTTTTTCCATAACCCTGCAAACAAATACAAACTACGCCGGTTTCGATACCTTACCTTCAAATCCCTGTGGTAGACCCCCCTGCTGTGGCAATATCCTACTGCGTCAATTAGCTGTTGGAAATACTTTCTCGCTACGTTTTCATGCAGTTTCCCGTTACACGCCTGAATCTAAAGATAATATTTATAACTTATAGGTGAAAAAAAGCAGAACAGCAACTTGAAAAAGGAAAAGCTTCACGAGATAGCTTCGTCACACTCACGATTTTGTCAAACAATTCTCCGCCAGTAACAAACTCGAGAACAAGATATATTCTCTTCTTGCTCGCCAAAATCTGTCAGAGGTTCACATCAGAAATCATATTAAATGTCTGTTAAAAGCCGCCTTAGAAACTTCTTATCACAACACCAAGCACATACCTCGTATAATCTCACGACATTAGGATGTTTAATGAGCTTCAGCGTGCATATTTCCCTTTTAATCTACATACAGAAATCACGCAGATCAAATCAGTACATAACAAGATCGCAATTCTTCCGAATCAAAACCTTATATGTTTTGCATTTCCCTACATGATTCACGATTTTGTACTCGAAAACCTTCTCCTTATCCAAGATTTTCACGGCATAGCTCTCCCCTGTTTCCTCGTTAACGGCGAGTTTAACCTTGGCGAAATTCCCCTCTCCAAGAGTCCTTCCTAGCTCATACTTTCCAATCCGATTTTTTCTGTTCATTCCCGTTTGCTTGTTCGCCAGCGTTAAAGCCCGACGGATCGTATCGCAGACCTCGGCTTCAACTGGAATCTTCAGTAGAAGCGACAATTCTTTGGGCAGCGGCAACCCTGATAGGCCAAACACAGGTACCTAGGTTCGAATCTCCAGGCGAGTAATTATTATAACAATCAGACGAAATCTTTTTTTGTCGGTTCAAACAATCATTTCTATTAAGTCGGTCCAAATACGAAAGGGCAAGCTACGTTCTCCAGATAAGAAGTCGGTAGGATAATTGGTTTTACTCCTCGGTCCTCACGGCTCTTGAACGAATGACGTGGCAAGTACTGAAAAGACACGCTGATGTGAGCCACGAGAGCTTCTGGTAAAGAAGGGTTTTGTACAAGAGAAAACAAAAGAAAAGGGAAGATACCAGGTGATCTTGTCCGATGATACTTGGCTACTGCTTACACCCTATAGGAAAGGAACTCTTGTATGGAGCTGTCCAAACCCTCTTGAACTATCAGCTAAACTTACACGGTTGCATTTTCTTGTATCTGATACATTATATCTAGAAAACCAGATGAGCGTTTCACAGTAGTTACAGCGGTAACAACCAGCTGTACATTGCGTCTTGCTTATGAATTTAGCTTCCTTGTATAGAGTTATTTAATTTATTTGTAAGTGAAAGTCAAATAGCGGTAACGTACACTGAACATTATTATGAAATAATAATACTTCTCACATGCAATGCGAGGGGCCTAACGTGAAAATTCTTGTCTATAGCGAGAAGGAAAGATTATTATAATAAATATATAATTACATTCTATTTAGACCAAATGAGATGGAACATAAACTTGACTAGTGTTGAGTAATAACTAGTTTATGATATTATAATATATTTTTAACTTTATTCATTTCAATAAAATTTACAGTGTTAGTTGTTAATGGAACATGCTTAATTTTTTTGTAAGTTATATATTATGGTACTAACATAAAGTTCAAATTAGGAAGAAAAAGATACAATAATTTAATTAATTAATAAGTATTTAAATTAGTTAATTTGTTAAATTATATATGTTATATAGTTAGTGATATATAGTAAAAAATAATAGAAAGTAAAGTATATATGATGGTTTAATTTTAAAGTTTGAGTAATTATCTACATTTCATAAATAAAATATTAATTAAATATATAAACTAATAACATTGTTAAGAAAAGTTTTTGACTTAAATAATTTCATAACTTTTATTACATAAGAATTGTTTTTCTTATATTATCATCAATTTTATTGAAAATTCAAAATATAAATTAGTTTTATAGTAAAAATCAATACTCAATAATGAAAAGTGGAATTTTAATGAAAAGTGAAAAGTGAAAAGCAATAATCAATTTAATAATAAATAATAAGAATCATGAATAAAACAATCATAATAATTATAAAGATGTCAGCACAATAATACAAAGTTCAACGCAACAATAAGTAAGGTCCCTTAATAATAATTAAATAATTATTTCAACAAATTACCATAAAGTGAGACTACTTCACCTATTTAGTCATAGTACAACATTGGTGAGACTAATCCATCTACGTTTATTCATGATAAGAAAGATGGTGGGGCTACTCAACCTACATATAGGAATAATTCAATGTATTTGACACTAAAAGCTTAACTTCGAGATTCTTCAAATGTATGCACATGTCTAGATAAAAAAATGGAAAGTTATGTATGTGAAAATTATTCTTTATGAATAGAACTAATCCCTCAAGGAACATGATTTGTAACTCATCACCATCAAAGTAGTGTTTGATTTTACAACACAAAGAATAAAATCAAATGGAATTATCAAATTGATAGGTTTATTACTTCTTTATATGCATCTAGTAAGGTCATTGACAAGATTCTTCAATCCCATGTTTATATGATAGTATTGTAAGAATATTCTAGCAATATCATTAAAGCAATGAATGGAACCCAATGGTAATAAATAAACCATTGAATAACATAATATTTAAGGGTTCATAGAAGAAACTTAGCTAAGATCTTGTCATCACAAGAAAATTCAATTCATCTAAGTATAAAAGATTAGAAGTGAATGCTTGGATCTCCTTTTCCATTATATAATTCAAAACCATCAGATTTAATTCTTTGATTATTCATGAAAAATTAAAGCTTTTATAGTATATTTAGATTATTTTCATCTCATGTCTTTCAAGCTTAAAGAAACCACTACCTTATCAAGCACAATATTTTTAGGTTGTGTTCTTAATAGCCATCATTAAGCTATCTCATTAGTCCAAGAAATAAAATAGCAGGGTGATGCATCGATCTTTCTCTTCCAATTTCACATTAATAAATTAAAAGTGACCCACACTCATGTTGAATCCATTCTAGTTTTTTTTCCATTAAATCACCATTACTGATGTTGAGAGTGTACAACCTCTTTAGTAGAAAAAAATATTATTGAGGGATTTAGCTTGTTAGAGATTTTGTAATTTATCTCCAATGGATTTCAAAGTGGATTCTTCACAAATATTTAGCAACATTGAATCCAACAAGAAAATATTGATAAGGTTTCTTTCCTTCCAATCTAACACAACCCATTATTTATCTTCTACCAATGTAGGTTTGGGTCTAGGTATTGCAACCCATAGATATTGATCTATGAATAGATCATCCATATTGATCTTCCACAAATAAGGCTATTACATTTATTTATTTTTATCTCTAATCAAGGCATGCTTGTAATTTTCCTAAAACAATATATCTTGTGTACATGATCCCACTCAAGATAATATTAGTCCAAGAAAACCTCTTTCCTACTACCTAGAAGACTTGAGTTGATTAGGCTAGATAATTTGAAATTAAAGGAATATAAGGTGTGAAAATAATTTTTCCACTAATCTATGAGGAGAAAAAAATGTATGTAAAAGCTTAAATATAGCATTTTTAATGATAGAATCACACATGCAATAACATGTAGTGACATATAATTGATACACAAATACATCCAATAAATATGAAACTAATTAATTTATTACAATGTAATACAAATCTATACATGGGGAAAATCCTTTTCGAAGACCCAAGCCTCCAAAGCATGAAACCAATTGTATTACAAAAATACAAGTACACACAAATTCAAGCACATTCCTTTATAGGAGTATCACCAAAATTAAATATTAGAGTAATTTTTAAAACATAATTCATCTCGGGGTTGGGGCCCTAGCTCGGTTTGCTAAACCTTTCCTATTGGAGGAGATTGGTCACGAGGTCTAGTCTCCCCCACCCTCGTGGTATCGAAGGGCGTGTCGTGTCAGCGCCGCCAGTCACGTTAAAAAGTTTACTAGGCACACTGTAGTTTATAAGGTGTGAAAATAATTTTTCCACTAATCTATGAGGAGAAAAAAATGCATGTAAAAGCTTAAATATAGCATTTTTAATGATAGAATCACACATGCAATAACATGTAGTGACATATAATTGATACACAAAGACATCCAATAGATATGAAACTAATTAATTTATTACAATGTAATACAAATCTATACATGGGGAAAATCCTTTTCGAAGACTCAAGCCTCCAAAGCATGAAACCTATTGTATTACAAAAATACAAGTACACAAAAATTCAAGCACATTCCTTTATAGGAGTATCACCAAAATTAAATATTAGAGTAATTTTGAAAACATAATTCATCTCGGGGTTGGGGCCCTAGCTCAGTTTGCTAAACCTTTCCTATTGGAGGATATTGGTCATGAGGTCTAGTCTCCCCCACCCTTGTGGTATCGAAGGGCGTGTCGTGTCAGCGCCGCCGGTCACGTTAAAAAGTTTACCAGGCACACTGCAGTTTATAGGGGGTTGTGCTACCTGATTCCTGTAGTCTAAAAGAAGAAAGAAAAAAAAACATAATTCATCTCTACAACTCACTATGAGAACTCCATCCAAGCACCCCAATAAATAGAAGAGACACAAGAAAGAAAGCATCCAATATTTTTGGAAAATCATGAGCCAACATGGAAGAGGTATTGCACAAAAGTCCCATGGCCCACATTTTAGCACTCCATACCAACTTTGAATTTTGAGTTATATTTAGAATATTCCTTATAGCTATCATAACTTGTCATAACATTTCATAATCAATATTTTGATTTGGGCACCCCAATTTTTCATGTTCCTCCACTCAAATATTTTGTATGAAATGTGTCATAATAATTCTATAATTATGGTCAATATTCTAATCTAACCCCCATAATTATGCTCTTATGTGTCATATAATCTATCATAAGTAACTCCCACATATTATAACTCATATTCTAATCTAACCCCCATAATTTTGTTCTTATTACAATATCATAAGAACATAAGATGGCTAACATGTATTCTTATTACATGCATTCCAAGATGGCTAACATGTGGCAAAGAGTGACACCTTAAAGTGAGACATCCCACTTTACATGTGAGGAAATAAATAATAAATAAATATAATGATTCATAAATGTGTATAACATTAGAAATACAAGGTTAAAATACCTTAACATCAAGGTGATGCTACAAGGAACAAGTTCAACCCTAGAAATAGGGGTAAAATAAAATAGATACAAAAAAGGGGAGCTAAAGGGTAGTAATGGGGGTTGGCCATGATCCTTAGATTGCATGAAGGATTAGGGACCTCATCAAAAAATATATTACTACTTGTAGGGTAGGTAGTAGGGAAAGTAGTAGATGCACGAGGGAGTGCCTTTGAAGAAGCCACATAAGAAAGTGTCTTCACAAGTGCAAGCGTAAGACTCAAGGGAGTCTCTAGGAGAGGTATAGTAGTTGGAGGAAGCTAGAGGAAGAGATCATGCTTGGTAAGGGTGGTGAAACACATAGAAGAAAGGATAGTTGGTTATAGCTTTAAATCATAAGATATTATAGGGAGACAAATGTGTGACAAAGGAAGAATGGGATGATCATGGTGTATTGATAGAACTACTAATTTGACAATCATTCTCAATTAGTGAAAATCATGGAATATTTCCATAAAGAATGGTATAAAGAATTGACATGAATAGCCTAGGAAAGAGAGCTAGATAAGGGAAAGGATGGATAGATCACAACAATAGACTTATAAATATGACCTGTAATTTGGCGAATTCATTAAAATGAGGTATTCAAGTTGATGTGCCAACCAATGAGAAAGTTTAATATAGCATTGAACTAGAGGTAACTAAATAAATGTGCTAAAACTTAGAGGTACTCTAACACAAGCAAGGAGATGGTCAAGTAAGAGGGAGGTGATGAAAAATTACCAACTAGACACAATCATACCAATGGGGATACAAGGAAAAGTGTAATGAAAATGCCACCAATTTTAGGTAGCCACACCAAGGAAAGATAAGAATTGATATAAGAAGCATAAATGAAGGAGGGGGTATCAAGGAAAGATCCTTAAAGTAGAAAGTCTTAGAGGAATAATCCAAAGAGGGGAAGTAGCAGAGAGAGATGATGGATTCATTTCCTTTCCTCTATAGGGAGTATCATGTAGGGGCATCTAAGGGGAAGTAATATTGGTTGCAATCATGAATTGAGAAGGAAGGACATGAGGAGAAGGACGTGCTAGATGAAGGTACATATGTCAAGGTAGAGTGTAGAAGTGGCCAAGGAGAAAAATGGCTAAAGAAATTCAAAAGCAACATGTAAAGGTTATGTATGAGGGTGAGAAGCAGTGTAGGGAGGAACATAGATGGTGGAGTGCAAGGAACAAAGGAAAGAAATTTTGGACCCAAAGAAAACCTAATAGATCATTGAAACAAGGTAGTCTAATTAAAGCATCAATTGGGTGGTAATTCAAGAAATGTGCAAAAATATGAATAATTATGTAGAACATAAAAATTAGGAGTGAATGTATATAAGCCACATATGAAAGAGAAAAGTGTGTAGGAAGGCCACAAGTTCCAAAACAATGTAGAATCACATAGCCAAGGATAATGTTAGGAAAGAAAATTGTGCTAAAGCTTGTGTAAAAGAGAGAAGTATCATAGGGTACACATAAAAGTGTGTGAAGGTGGTGGTAGAGGAGGCTAAATACAATGAGTACAAAAAACATGGAGCATGATGTGTAGAAAAGAGCCAACAAAGTTGGAAAGGAAGGCATGCATAGAAGTGGAGGATATATGGCAATGATAGATGCATGGGTGATTGCCTACCTTAAGTCTAGAGCTAATATATAGACTAATAGTGTTAAAGATTTGATTAACCTAGGGGTTTGGTGTTAGACATTAAATGACATCTAGGGTGTCATGAACTACTATAATAAAGAAGGTATAGACCATGCTGACATAATGGTCAAGCCAATTGATACCAAAATGGGATTTTGAAATACCATTGGTAATGCCTATAAAGTAAGATTAATGTAGATAAAATGGTCTTCTTTTACTGGGAAAATGAGGTTTCCAAGAGAAAAGGCCTCCTATAAGAGAAGAGGTCTGTGGTCATAAAACATCGCCTAAAGTCAAGCATATCAATTAGTGGAACATTCAAACCAACCAAGGGACAATTGCAACCATGATAGAGTGTCATTGAGGAGGTAATAGACCATGATTGAGTTGCAAGCAAATGGACCAACTAACCAAAGAACCATATTGATAGAAAGACTTATAGCCCAGAAAGATTCTTATAAAATGCAAAACATGAACTTTTATATTTTATCTAACAACTCACAAATTATAAAATTAAAACAACATAAAATAATGTTTTCTTTACTTTACATAAACTTTTTTTATTTAAAAAGATTTGTAATGTTCAGTTCATTTTATTAAAACGTGGCTTTCATATTCTTTTTCACTTTTATTACCACTATTTAAACCAAAATATCTACGTCCAAAATGCCATTCTGAGTTTCCTTATTTGCACAGGCATGTGGATATATATATGCTGCATTTACTTTCTTATCGTACACCAATCTTTATGGTTGTGCCTTCCTTTTCTATTGTTACCTTTTATCCGTGATACACTTCTGGCTTCATATACCAAGTTAAGAGCCTATGCGCCATGCTCGCCAATGTTTGCCGACACAGCATTTTGGCTGGTCCATGATTTGGGTGGGCCTCACATACATTTGAGCTGAGCTGGCGGTTAATGCTTATGTTGACATGATGACTTCGAGAATATGCTCATATGCTGTGCCACTCCCCTTCATTGATGTGCAATGCTTATCTACTTGCCTGCCCTGTAATGCCACGCTAGCATACATCCCCATGTTATGTGTTAACCTTTCTTCGTATTGTAAGCCCTCTGATCTCCCGCCAAGATCGCGGGCCTAATTCGTGTTGGTTTCTTTTAACGTCTTGCACCATGTCACCTAGTGCTTACATACACCTCCTCCTCCTTTATGGATTGTATACAAGGTGACTTTTATGCATCTACATTGTCTGATGTGTGTCCTAGGTAAGTGGCCTAGGACCCATTTGTCTTATGGTGAATGGGTCCTCACTTAGACCTAGGACCCCTCTTTGAAATATTTTTTTGGCAGTATTTTAATGATTTCAAATCCACAATTCAATGTCAGTTTGTGATATTTGAATTTTAAAAATTAATGTTAAAGATACGTATAAATAAAAGGCTATTTCACTTAGTTTCACCTAATACTTTCAAGAGAGCACCTAAAGCATTCAAGCGAGCATGATCAAGAGCATTTCTAAGGCATTCAAGGGTAGATTTGTAGAGGAATATTGTAGCAGTCAAGATTCCATTGTCATGTCAAAGATGTATTGCATCATGCATGTTGTTTGAGCTAATGTGGTGATGTAGTGTTCAAGATCTATCAAGCATTCAAAGGCATTGTTTCTAATCAAGTTTCATGATCAAGATCTACATCCATGGAGGGCTCTTCATGCTACTTTGCAAATTTATCTAAGGTTCAAATACGTTGTGGTGAATTGTGACATTGTTGTTCATTCATCATCCATTCTTCCCTGTTTCATTTCATCATAAGGTTTAATTACCAAAATGGGGTTTAACCAAGACAAACCCCTATTCCATAACAAACAACATTTTTCTCTCTTTGATGTGTGCTTGCAGGTTTTAGGTTGAAGATCATTTGGAGAGCAAAATTGAAAAAAGTTGCAAAGTTGTCAAAGTTGCAAGAAAAGTTGTCAAATCATAAAAACTGATCTATAGGTTTTATTTCCAACTTTCCAATATTAAACAACTAGAATTTGGGAGTGCAGACCTAACCGAAGAGAACCCAGAAAGCATTTTCCAGGAGACCTAGCCAGGACCCATTCATCATAGGACGAATGAGTCCTCAGTGAGGTCTGAAAAAGCATCTTTGGTGACAGGTACACACAACATTTTACTGTTTCCAAATTTTGATTTTGATAGTTATTTCTATTAGTTGTCATATCTGTCCTCTATAACTTGCATTTTGAATGAAATAAGGAAAATAGGTGCATCATAGTTCTTCACACCCCAATCACAACAACAACACACAATTCAATTTTCTTTGTTTCAATTAATAAATGCAATCATATTTGTATTCTAGGGTTGGGTAGACAATAGTCCATTTTTTCTCCAATCTTATCTCTGTGTCATGATCTTTTGGATTGTGTTGGTTGGAACTTCCCATCCCGATAGTATTAATAGATTTTTCGGCCTTAAAGAGCTCTTACATTTGTCGTGTCATTGCAAATTGATGAATTGCAATCTCTTTTGTATTTGAGTTAGGGCTTTGATAATCCTATACTGTCTCCTATCATTGTGTTGATCTAGCATTAAAATGTCATTACTTTTCTTCCATGCCATACATATTTCTTATTTATGTGGGCCTTTCACATAGGCGTGCCATGCTCTCATTTTCTTGTACCAATATCTTTAAAAATATGCTAGCTTTTATACATCTAATCTTGGCATATAGTTATCCTCCATCGATATAGTCATACACCATACATATACATAATCATTGAACCCATCTCTAGCCTTATTTGTAACCAACTACTTATGTGGATCACTATACTTTGAGAGAGCATCTTCATTACACCTTGTCTCCACAAAGTAGATGACATGAAGCCATGTGGGTTGAGTGTGGCCCCCATCAACCTTCATCTTAAGTCATAAGAAATTAGCCACATAGAAGAGACTCACTTCCAATGGTGGGGCTTATTACGTCAAAGGCATTCCCTATTTGAAGTGAACTAACTTACTTCAAACATCGGACACTGCAAACTATTGGAAATGTGATGAAAGACAATGAAATAAATCTTGACCATTGAATTTTTTTCACCATGTGAATTTTTCTTTTTTGGATTCTTGTTTTTCTTAGGTACTTCTCAACCCTCACAAAATGTATGAGTCCCTCACATGGGTTATGGGAAGAGTAGACCCAACCACTTATTTTATAACTATTTACTTAGTTTTAAATTTTAAATTTTATACTATTTACTTAGTTCTTAATTGAAACACCAATATGATATTTTAAGTTTTCTATTAATATTTTATATAATGTAAATTTTATTAAAATATTATTATGGTTATACTTATTAAATTATATATTATATTTTATATTATAAATTATTAAATATAAATATAATACAATATATAATTAATATTAAATATACTACAAATTAAATTATATATAATATAATTATACTTATAGTAGTATAATACTATACATATATAAATTATATTATTATTATACATGAGTTTAGCAAAGAACATGCAAGGGTGAAGCACCAATATTTCTCTTCCAATTTCACATTAATTAATTATTAGTTACTCACAATCATGTTGAATCCATTCTATATTTTTGTAACTAAATCACCATCATCGATCTTGAGAGTGTACAACTTCTTTAGTAAAAATAGTTTATTATTGAGGGATTTAGATTGGTAGAGATTTTGTAATTTTTCTCAAATGGATTTTGAATTGGATTCTTCACAAATATTCAACAACATTGAATCCAACAAGAAAATATTGAGATGGATTCTTTCCTTCCAATATAACATAGCCCATTATTTATCTTCTAATGATGTAGGTTTGGGTTTAGGTATCACAACCCACATATCTTGATCTATGAGTAGATCCTCCATATTGAGCTTCCACAAATTAAGGCTATTACCTTTAAAAATTTCACCTGTAGTAAAGATATGCTTGTCATTTTTCTAAAGTAAGATCTACTATGTGCAAGATCCCACTCAAGACAATATTAGTCCAAAAATCCTCTTTCCTACTACCTAAGGTTGGAGTTGATTGGGCTCTAATATGAGAAAGGAATCTAAGGTGTGAAAATAATTTCTACACTAATCTATGAGGAGACAAAATTCACAAGCTTAGATATAACATTTTTTAATGATAAAATCATGCATGCAATAACATGCAATGGAATATAACTAATATGCAAAGACATGCAATATATATGAAACTAATAAAATTATTTCAATACAACATGGGGAAAATCCTTTTTGAATAAAAACCCAACTCTCAAAAGAATGAAACCAATTGTATTACAAAATAAATACAAGTAGATACAACTTCAAGCACATTCCTTTATAAGAGTATCACCAACATTAAATATTAGAGTACTTTATGAAGCATAATGCATCCCTACAACACACTATGAAAGCTCCATCCAAGCACCCCAATAAATAGAAGATATAGAAGAAGGAAACCATCCAATATTTTTGGTAAAACATGAACCAACATGGAAGAGGTATGGCACCAAAGTCCAATCGCCCATGTTTTAACAATCCATACATGTGCTAGGGTAGAGCAACTTGTAGAAGTGGCCAAGGAGAAAAATGGCTAAAGAAATTTGAAAGCAACATGCAAATGGTATGCATGAGGGTGAGAAGCAATGTAGGGAGGAACACAGGTGGAGTGCAAGGACCAAAGGATACAAATGTTGGACCCAAAGAAAACTTGATAGATCATTGAATTGAGGTAGTCATTAAAACATCAATTTTGAGGAAATTCAAAAATGTGACAAAATAGAAATAATTAGGTATCTAATATCAAATTAGAAGTGAATGCATGGAAGCCACATAAGAAAGAGAAAAGTTTGGAGGGAGGGAGTGCATGTGCTAAAAGGAAGTATAATCACATGGCCAAAGATAATGCTAGGAAATAAAATCATGTTAAGGCATGTAAAAAAGAGAGAAGCATCATAAGGTACACATAAAAGTGTGTGGAGGTGGTGGTAGAAGATGCTAAAGATGAAGAGTACAAGAAATAGAGAACAATATGTATAAGAAAGATTCAACAAGGTTGGAAAGGAAGGTATGTATAGAAGTGGAGGATATGTGGCAATAAGAGATGCATGGGTGATTATGTACCTTAATCGTAGAGTTAATATATATACTAACAATGTTAAAGAATCAGTTAACCTAGGGATTTGGTGATAGGAATCAAATGACATCTAGGGTGTCATGAAATACTATAATAAAGAAGGTATAGGCAATGGGGACATAATGGTCAAGCCAATGGATACCAAAATGGGATTTTGAAATGCCTTGGGTAGTGGCTGTAAAATAAGATGAATGTAGAGAAAATAGTCTTCTACTATGAAATGAGGTTTCCAAGAGAAAAGGCCTCCTATAAGAGAAGAGGCCTTTGGCCAAAAAACATGGAAGGCCTAAATTCAAGCATATCAATCAATTGAATATTCAAACCAGCCAAGGGACAATTGTAACCATGATAAAGTGTTATTGAGGGGGTAATAAATCATGATTGAGTTGCAAGAAAATGAATCAACTAGCCAAGGAACCATGTTGACAAAAATACTTATAACACGAAAAGATTCTTATAAAATACAAAACATAAACTTTAATTATGTCGAGAGGCGTCTACAGTGGCATCCAACAATATGTGTAAAGTTTTTGAAACTGCATTTAAAATGACAGGAGGTGGAAGTCATGTGCAACTAATGAAACAAAAAAAATCAAATAAAAGAGATTTGATAAAACAAAAAGAACAAATAAATAAATCATTCAAATCTTACTTCACCTCGAATTGATATGCATGAATAGGGCGGGTCCCAACTTGGTGAGTGCATATTTCCCAGCCAATTGTGGGAGCTTCTGGTAAACTCACCTGCGAATATACACATCATCCCACCAGCCACACGATGGAGAGGATCGACAGTTAGCAGGAGCTTAGCTTGGCATAGCCTTTACAAGTATGAATTATCTACAAACTGTCAGATGAAAGCCAACCAATAGTGGAGATCCAAACT
Organism: Sequoia sempervirens; assembly: GCA_007258455.2. Classification (NCBI taxonomy): domain Eukaryota; kingdom Viridiplantae; phylum Streptophyta; class Pinopsida; order Cupressales; family Cupressaceae; genus Sequoia; species Sequoia sempervirens. The sequence goes on along the minus strand of VDFB02148433.1, from coordinate 5,229 downwards.
GGAAAATGAATGTGTAGAACGTGTACGGAAAATGAAAGGGAGAATGTATACTGAGAGATGCCCCCCCCTGATCATATTCAAAGGTTTTGCCAATCCTTTCTTTATATTTATATGGTTGCATCATTAGCATAATTTTAAGTTTTGATTTGTCTAGGAATTACATTAACATTGTAGATGTCATACAGCTCTTCCATCTTGTCTATGCGCCATGCCTGCAAATGTTTGCCGACACAGCACCTTGGTTGGTCCTCACGTACATTTGACGTAGTCTTCTATGCTGTTGTACGTCCTCTATTATTGCACATGCCTCCTTTCTTCATATTATAAGCTTTCCGATCTCCTGCCAAGATCGCGGGCCTCATTAGTGTTGGTCTCTTTTAACGTTTTGCACCTTATCACCTACTGCTTACAGAATTTTAATAGTGACACGTCCTACTCCTTTGGATTGCGCTTGGAGCTTCCCATCCCAGCACCATTCATTTATTCGTTGGCCTTAAACTGAACCCCACAGCCTTAAAGACCTCTTAAACGTGCCATGTCATTGCAACTTGATGAATTGCGGCCTCCTTTGCATTTCAAGTAGGCCTCTGATCTTCACAGGCTGTCCTATCGCTTGAGCTGGCAGTAAAATATCGTGACTTATCTTCCGCGCCATACATATTTCACATTTATGCGGGCCTTTAACAGAGTCGTGCCATGTTCTCTTTGCTTGTGCCAATCTCTTTTATGCACCCGATCTTGGCATACAGTCATCCTTCATCAATACAGTCATACGCCATACATATTACATACTTAACCATTGAACCCCTCTCTAGCCTTATTTATAACCAACTACTTCTGCATATCACTATACTTTGAGAGCATCTTCCTGACACCTTGTCTCCTCAAAGTAGACGACATGAAGCCAAGTGGGGTGAGTGCAGGCCCCATCAATGTTCATCTTAATTCATAAGGAATTGGCCACATGAAACTAACAAATATGGCAATGAAGGGAAAAGGGCATGGGACCCAAAAATAATGGCCGTGCAGTGATGTCATAGATTGACTATTATTGTAGAGGGCTTGGACCTATAAGGGATTGCCGATCTTAGATGACGAACATGGCAATGGTAATCAATTTAAAAAACAAAATGAGTGCAAATTTTACACTACATTAGATAAAGCTTTTATTGGCCAAGTTCTCTTAGATTCCAAGTGAATTTAGAGGTTCTTATGCTAAAGTAAATGTAGATATATCATATAACTAGTTAGATTATTTAGTCTATGTAAAGTTTTTAATGAGAGGGAATATAAAGCTTGTATCAAGCTCATGTATTTTGGAAAGAAAATTAGATAAGAGGAAGATCTAAGTATGCATATGAAAATTTCTCATAGGAATATTATCTTGAAGAAGTTTATGATGACCATCACATTTAGTTGCAAGAATTGCGACAAGGATATGATTAATCAATCCATTATTATACCAACACCTTCTATGACCTATATGCAAAGTTTGACACATTTGATTCATAAAAAAATATATAGTCCTCAAGTATCATGTAGTGGCCTATGACCATTCATTAGTCTAAATTGAAGTTAGAAAATGTCATGATGATGGGAGAAGTCTATTGGTATGCAACTATCATTGAGGAATATTTTTAACCAAAAATAAATGGGTAAAATTTCAAAATTTTGTCACACTTTTATAAAGAAACAACTAGCACAACAACAATTTCTCAGTTTGAACAACTTAAAAGTGACATTTATGTTTTGAATATTAAAATGATGTAGACTAATAAAATGTAGAATTTTTAATGTTTAAACAATTGTAAAAGTAAACTGCATTAATAATTCTACATTTTATTAGTTTACACCATTTAAAAATTCTAAACATAAATGTTTTTGATAAGGAAAAACAGGGTTTGAAGGGGCCTCAAAACCCTTTACAAAGATGACAACATGCAAAAGAAACTAAGCAACTAAAATCAACAGCCTAAAAAACCAATATGCTGACAAAAGATAAAACAATAGAAACCCGTCAGCGTACCAACAACAAAAACCATCAACAATCAGGCCGGTCTAGCAAAAAAGAAAGTAGTAGCTACAACATTTTTTCCAAGACATTCACCAAGGCCATATTCTCCTCAATGAACCCCTCATGCATTTCCACAACATCTTTAAGCTCATCAAAATAAACAACAACCCTCTTTTTAGTTTTACTCCTCGTCTAAGACACGGTCCAACCTGCTCATCCTTTTCCAACGCTAGAGCATAATCCACAATTTTCTTCACCTGGTTTGAGCAATTAACATCATCAATTGCTTTCTCCATCTCACCCAGCTTAAGAGGTTTTCTAGTCCATTTTAGGGCTTTCTCGTTTAAAATGGACAAACCCTTAGCAATAGTCTTCAAAGAATTGTTGTTGATATTAACCATAGTTTTTAAATCCTCCGACATCTTACCAATTCTATCCTCAATACTAGAAAATCTATCCTCTAAAATCTTATTGATCATCATTTCCAAAGAAATCCTCTCCTCATGAGAAACCCCCAAGCAATCAACATCAACAACTAATTTATCCAACATTACATTCATAGTTTTCACTTTACCTTTTATTGGCCATTCCTTCTGATTGCCTCATATCATAGCTACACAAATATCCTTCCAATTTTTCACTTAGATATTAAGCTCCTTCACCTCAAGAAACAACCATTTCACCAAAGAAAGAAAATTTCACGTTCCATCCTCGGCCATCTTGCAGAACATATGCATATTGACATCATCCTAGTTGACAGGAGGCATATCATTTGGCTCCAGGTTATGGTCAAGGGCATCTGTACACTCCATTTTATGCTCCTCATCCTCTTTAGTAAGGGAGTCCTCAACCTCAACCACCTCCACCTTAATCCGCTCCTTGTTAGGCAAATTAGCCAAATTAACCAACACTTCCAACCGCTCCATCTTCACAACCATCTCAACAGGAGAAAAATCCTGAGAGTGCTTGACCGACTCAATCCCCTGAACCTCCATAGGCACGGACTCAGTCATCAGCTCATCCACCAGTATTATTATCACCAACATGTGCACTCTTAAGCACACCCACATCTTTAGGAACCTTGATACCAGACGTAGGGGAGGTCTCCACCACACCCACCTTCTCGGGATTGAGGTCTCCAACAGAGGCATTCTTCACACCATCAACATCAAAAGGAACCTTAACACTAGTCCCAGGAGAGCTATCCTCCACACCACCCGTGCCATAACACAAAGAGGGTTTCACACTCAAACCAAGAGCCTTCACCTTAGTTACTAACTCAATCTTCCTCTTAGCAGAAGATTTATCTTTCTTAGGGCCTTTAGATTTCCCCTTAGAAGTCTTCCTCATAGAATTCACCATGGTTTCTCTCAACTCCACATCCGTCTCATAGCCCTTGGTCCACTCTTCAGAATCATCAACCCCTTCCTCAGAACCACCTTCATCCATTCAAATTTCCTCATAATCCAAGTCTTCTTCCCCAAAACTACCTTCCCATTATGCGGTAGAGTCCCCAGTATCATAACCAAGATTTTTAACCCCCTTCTTACCAGGAGTTTTTGGGGAAACTAAGATTAATTTGAGCTTAATATGAGCAAACAACAGACTCATAAGACCTTCATGCAAAGTCACTTTCTTAGGGTTTTTTCAGAGATCTTCAATACTCTTCTTCATAGATAGTAATAGGTAAAAATGAGACCAACACCTTATGACGAAAATGATTTAAAAGCATGAAATGGTAACTATACACAATAGAGAATCTACCTTCAAGCATGAAATAATGCATTATGGCCAACATGAGATCCCTCCACAATGGTTTCAGAGACTTACGAGTGTAGCCACCACTCCCAATTTCCCAGAGCTTTTTCTTCTCATCGAATTTGAAAAAATTCGTAAAGGATTTTTTGGAAGCACCCCTATCTCTGTAGAATTTCCTTCTAGAAACTGAAAGTCCAGTGACCTCCGCTATAAAATCCTCACCAATTTTAAACTCCAAACCCTTATAATGTAGAGTCCTTCCATTCCAACCTTTCACAAAAACTTTGTAGCATCAGGATCAGGGCCTTGAATTCTTTGCATGTACTGCGTAACCCCACCTTGCTCCAAGTCCTCCCACACAACAAAATTATTCTAGAATTCCTTGTAAGAGCTCGGTTCAATTTTACAATGGTCACCACCCATGGCGGCATGAAAAGAGCTAGAACCCAACAACACCATAATTTTTTTTTTTTTTAAATGAACCAGGCTCTCCACAAAACAACGCAAATAACACCCACAATACATGTGGGCTTGTCATTCAAGGTACTTCCTTGCCTATGCTTCTAGACCATCATAATACAGAAACCAAGGATAAAATAAAGAGACAGATAGGGCAAAGGTTCAACGTGCATAAACCAACTTAAAAAAATAATGAAGAACCTTTCCCCAAAATTGACTACCTTAGAAACAAGTCAGCTAGTCATCATTGGAATTACATTTAAGATTGAGAGGTACAGATTAAAAAGAATCCCAATAAAATCTCCCCACCACTCCCAAGTTGGAAAAACCATCAGCCAACATATTAGCTTCTCGAAAGACATGAGAGATTTTAATCTCCTCAAAAGAATTAATGATGGAGATTGAATCATTGATAAGATGAGCGATAAACCACGATGGTGGGTAATTCTTCAAGAGACAATTGATAACATTAAGCGAGTCCCCCTCCAACCAAAGTTTAGAGACCCCTTGATTCTTAGCCAAAACGAGGCTATGATAGGCTACAACTGCCTCCACATAGTGGTTTTTTCTGGATTCCCAAAGGGAGCGCCATCGCAGAGACAAACCTACCATAATCATCATGTAACACTCCCCCACAACTAGCAGGCCTTAGATTTCCCTTAGAAGCTCCATCAATATTAAGTTTACATCATCCAAAAGTTGGAGCCTTCCACCAAACGCCCTCCCTAGGTTCTTTCAACTTTTTCACCGAATTAGAAAGGTCTCAAGAAAGATTCCATCTTTTACCCACAAGCAGATCATAAGGGGAGATCAACACTTTCAAAATAAAAGAAGGGATCATCAAGAATTTAGAAAGGAAAATTTCCTTAATAGCATCACAAATTTTAAAGGCTAGCCTAGAAGGCAATAACTTTTGCTGATGGAAAACCCTGTTACATTCCTTCCAAACACCCCAAGCAACATGTGGAAAAATTAGAGACCACAACATAGAAAGGGTC
>VDFB02148432.1:0-17978 GCA_007258455.2 Sequoia sempervirens | reverse complement strand
GAAAGAAATGAAACAAACAGAGCAATCTTCGCTTAATTTCATTTTCATCATGCAAAACACTAATGATTTGAATTCATTAGATTTTACACCCTCCTATAAAGGAGAGAACAAAATCTCACAATCTAAAGAGTCTTGCGTCGGTATGAAATCTTCTACTAAGCAAGAGGTATCTTTGTCACAAACTATAGGAATACCATCTACCATTGATCAAGAGGGTATCTTTTCGAGACTCCTCCAAGATCACTTGATATCTCTTCCTCCACGAACTCAAAATAAATTTTATTACAAACATTCATTTTGCACATATCATAGAGTTCATATATTCATTCCACTAATGAATGTAAGGATTTGAGTAGTAAAATCTATCTTAAGGAGTTTGGTATTCTCCCTTATGTGGGGGCACCTAATTCCTCTAATTGATATTGATTTTTACTCTACCATGCATCTTATCAATCATTTCGGCTCACCCTTGTCCTGCACTAAGTGAGGGCAAGGGGTTAAGTAGCCTTGTCCTAGTATGTCACTTGTCATTGTCTCTTTTGGCTAGTTGATCACCTTTCATGAACATATAAGAGCAAGCTTGGGATGTGGACGACATGTCTTAAGTGGACTGGCATGCGATGTACTTATTCATGATGTAGATCATTTCAAAAACATATGACTTAGCATAGGGATTTCTGAATAAACTCTCTTGTCTTATTCTACTTTAAAGAAATTTCTCACAATAATGGTGTCCACAACCACTTCAAAGTGGGGGCATACATCGACACTCATATTTCATTGTGCAATTTATTTTTTCTTGTGATTTCTTCTCTTGGAAACATTAGGTACAATGTTTCCCAAGGTGATACCTTGCACTTCTCCTCTCTTGGAAACAAAATGAAAAAATTTTCACTTTTCCTCTCTTGAAGACATTAAGCATGATGTGAATCCCTAAGATGAGACCTTGCATGAACTAATAAAAATCCCTTTGAACATTCCTTACACTATTTTGCATTTACAATGTCTATGAATTTCAAATATACAAAGTTTTGCTTACCTCATAGAGCTTGAAGATTATTTCTATGTGGCACCTTATTAAAGTTATCAGGAGGCATAACTTTGGAGTGGTTCGAGTTGGAAGCCCAATCTGAGGCATGGCATTCCCCATAGCCACTTGCGTGTGAGTGAGTGCATACCAACCATGAGTGTATGTTTCTCACCTTTTAGGACTTCTTCTTGGCAGACAGCCATGAGTTTCGTCGCCTCAAACTAAGTATTCATGTTTGGAAAAATAGCTTATATCTGATCTACAACATGTTGGACAAAGGGTCGAAGCTTGATCCACCATTTTATATTTTCTCATTTGTACTTCTCTTCCTTCTAGTTATTTCCATTGCATGATCACGTATCTTGTTTTGTTGTAAATCATCTACCTTGTTCCTATCCTTTTGTGCTTATGTTGGCTTGACTTAGGATCTTGGATCTTGGGGGCTTGACCACCTCCTTCATCTTTGTTATCCTATACCATCTACATTGGTATGATTGGACCCCTCTTGAATGTCTATTTTAGTGTGAGTTTGAAGCAAGTTCATCCACTCACTAAAGTGGGGGCTAAATGTAGCGTAGAAAAAAGTATTTCTTGCTTGATTTAGGAATAATTAATGATAAATTTGACTTAATGAAGCCTTGATTTGGTGTTGTTAGTTATTTTACACATCCACATAATTAGGTCTTGGACCATTTCAAACTAAATAAAATGCATTTATTGATGTCTTGTAAAGGTGTTGTAAATTACTTTCACACTTTTCTAGACTTTTATTAAGCATCTAAGTCTAATGGACCTATTTTCCCCTTAATTCAATATTGTAAAATGTATTTAATATCATTCTTAGATTAATATAGAAGGCATGTAAATTAAACTTTATTTTTTAATCTAGTGTTGTAATGTGTCTTACAAATTCACATTAGATAGTGTGCCTTTCTAGGCTATTTGGACCTCATTTTAGTGTTGTAAAGTGTATTTAATCACACTTTCACATTGAACTTTGTGTCCCTAGCCCTAATTACCCTTTACATCATCATTAATAGGCCCCTATGACCCCATATGGTGCATCTCGGGGCTTATTTCAATCAAAGACTTGATAAAATCAACATAAAAACTTGATTTCTTCACTCCCTCACATCCCTGCTCAAAAAAGAGCCCCTGTGGGACCTATTTGCCACTTTGGGTGAATGAGTCCCATCCAGGTGGGACTAAGTTGCCCAGAGGGGCGAATTAGTCCCATTTGGGCTATTTTCAAGGTTTGAGTGGGAAAAAATGGGTTTTAAGTTTAATTTTCCTCCATGTTGGCCTTGGGGATCAAATTAACAGGCATTTTAGGTGGATTGCCTATATAAACAATATTTTAAACCCTAATTCATTCATCATTCATTCATCATTCGTTATCCATCTCAAGTCAAGAAAGTTAGGGTTTTAGCATCTTAAGTCATCAAGATAGCTTTCTAAGGCATTCAAGGTCAGATTCTTCATCCATTGTTGCAGAAATTCAAGATCTATCATCATGGGAAGTTTCTAATTAATTCATTTCATGCTCATGCTTCATCTTATTTCTTCATTTGGTTTAATTACCTAAAAGGCGTTTGACTTCCCTAACATTCAATATTTCTCTCTCCTTTGTGTGGTTGTAGATTTAGGTACCTTAAAGGATTGGACATAATTGAAGAATAGGTTGCAAACTTGTTGAAGACATCTCTTTGTTGGCTAGGTCAAAATGTCTACAAAAAGTCACTTATAGTGCTAAAAATTAGGGTTTCAGATCTAGATACCTAGAGGAATAGAAAGTGCAGACCAAGAGCTTTCATTTTCACTTTCATATTTTTAGAAAAGCCAAAGTGGACTCATACACCATTAGTGGTGTATGAGTCCCACTGTACATTTTTATGAGAGATTTGCACAGATTTGGATACCCATTTGGCTGAAATAAGCCCCGTTGCAAGTTTCCAGATCTAAGACTAAGTCGTCCAGATTGGCGTACGAGTCCCAGTATGTCAAAATTACAGAATCTGTAGCATTTCCAATCTTCATTCCAGCCTCTGCAAGTTTGTAGGTGGACACTTTCTATTTCATAGCTTTTTGTTACAGTTTACTTGCATTTCTAGGTCATTTTTGCATATCACCATGTGTTTTCAAACATTTTGCATTTTCTAGGTTTACACTTGGTAGTGAATCTCTTTTATCTATTTTCAGCCTTTAATACATTCCCCTTAGATAGATTTCAACCATCTTTGCATTGGAATCTCAAGGGTACATCCTTGAGTGTGCCATTAAGACTTTTGGATACCTCTCTCCTTTTAGGTGCAAAACCCTAGAAGTGTAAGAGAGTGCCATATCCAAAAATCTTTGGTTCAAATACATCACTACATTAGCTCAAAACCACCTGCATGAAGCATCAAGTCTTTCACATGATAATGGATCTTGTTTGCTGAAACAATCTTCTACAAATCCCCCCTTGAATGCCTTATTGAATACTCTTGAACACTCTATAATACTTTGGTGAAATCTTAGGATGCTTGACTCAAAATTTCTAGGTGAAATAATGATTTGAAACCTTAATTATATAGGAATTCCATCTAATTTACCATTTAATAGATCCCAAATCCTGACATTCAAGAAATTTAAATTGAAAACCCTGATTTCCCACTCAAAACTCTAAAAAGGGGCCAAATGGGACTCATATACCCAAGGTGGTGTATGGGTCCCACCTAGGGGGACTCATACACCCAAGGTGGCATATGGGTCCCACCCTAGCTTTTTAGATTGAGAAAATGTCAAGAGGTTAGAAAATTAAATGTATTTGTTGACTTCGTCGAGATTTCAGTTAAAATAAGCCTCAAGATGCATAATAAAGGGTCTTAGGGGCCTATTAGTGATGATTTGAAGGTCATAAATGTAAGAGGGGACAAAACTTAGTGTGAAGATGTAAATAAATACACTTTACAAAACTAAATTAAGGCAAGATTAGGCCTATTTAGTTAAAAAGGGCCCTAAACTTAATGTGAATGTGTAAAACACATTAAAACACTAAATCAAGGCAAGATTAAGTTCATTTTTATATTAATCATTCCAAAATTAAGTGTGAAAAAGGGATACGTTTTTCTACACTACATATATTTATTAAAAAATCAGCTGAAAGAATGAGGATAGACTGCATGGTGTTAGCTAATTTATCACCATTCAGATTTTTGAATTCTTAAGAAAAAAAAAAGTTAATGAAAAAGGGAGGGGACCATAGATGCTATGCTATTTTTTTGATAAAACAGGACCTATTCCCCCCCCTTTTGAAATTCTTAATCTTCATTATTTTCAAAAAAAAAGTAGTAGCTTAGAAAGTAGACTTGAAGCTCACTTCAACTCTTGTTCTTGTTGCATCTTCATATTTTAGCGTAACTATCTTGATTTTCTCATGAACATCAGACTTTGCTAATTTCAAAAAAATGAAGTGGCATCTTAAGAGCCATTTTTTTGTCACAGATTGATGCACACACCCGAAATGTAGCTTTCAAAAATTAACCACTACATAGGATAATCAAATTCTTTGAGAATTCAAGTGTCAACCCTCCACTCCTAGATAAGTCTTCAGGTAACTACGACCTTCAAGTTTACCCACTAATTAACTAAATGTGATTTTTAAAGATCACATAAATTAGCTAAGCTCTTTAAGCCTCAGAAACCAAAAGTATAGAGCACAAAGGTTTCATGGGTAGCTTGATAATCTATCTGTCTAGGATGAACGTGTCACTGTTATATGACAACATATCATGCTAGTTTCCTATATGGATAGATAAAATAAGTTTCCATAGAGAAACACATAATGTTCCTGCACACTATTTTGGATATTAAAGAATATGAAATATGACTACACAATGAGTATCAAATAGCTGGAATGGAAATGTTAAATAAACTTAAATGATTTAGACAATAAACGAGAGTTTACAATATCACTGAAGATATCTAGTGAGATCAAATACTCCTTCCAAAAAAATCCTTCAACTATACCTACACACGTAAGACCAAAGAGAGGGGTTAGACAGTTGTATAAGAATTTTCCTCAGACAAACCCCCATGAGTTTTTGTGTTCCCACCTCCACAGACAACCTTAAACAAGATAATAAAAATATATTAAAAAAATGGAAAGAACGATATGCTAATGAAATAAGGATAATATGCTCAATATAAAATCTCAAAGAGTTACCACACCTAAGCACAGAAGCAAAGTAGCTTGTCAATGCAATGAAGAAGTGGCAAGAATCCTCAAGATGAATGTGACCTCTTCAAACAATAACAATTAAGCTTTGCAAGATGTCACTAAAATCATAGAAATGGTGGAACGATGGAGTTTTAGAAACTTGTGTATGAGGAAATGAGCTAGAGAGTGGTGTAGAATTCCATAGAGTTGTGTATGAAGTTCAAAAGATCAAGATGGGATGCAAAGAGGGAAGATTTTGGTTCAAAATAGCAATGCTCGAGTGATTCTCAAAAAAGGTGCAAGTTGGAAAAGGCCTTACACTACCAAAATGTGGTAAGTGTAACGTCCCAATGGCTAACATAATCAAAAATTCTTGTGGGACTACAATCTGATGCATGAATTTCAACACAACATACACCCATTTGGGTGAAAATCATCCTTAATAATTGAGGAAGCGGACATGCAATGTGTTGAAGGATAGTTTGGGTTGAAATTTGGATTAAAGACCATAATTATATTTTGTAACTAAAGAGGAAGGCTAAGTAATGTGAAATTACATAAGATGCAATTTACGACATTACAACAACAAATGATATTTTTAGTTCAACTACTAGCGATACTATGATTAAGTTTCTCTTGAATCTTTAAAAAGTCAAATTTTGGACGTGCTTCTTAGTAGATGTGCTAATATGGAAATTTGTGTGATGAGTCACACCTCCAACCATTAGTTATATATAATAAGAGGCCAATCCACAATTCAAAAAATTTGGAGGTCCTACAATATTCCATGCAACTACTATATGCTCACAAATTTAGCTTGCATGACTACTAGCCCCTCTCCCCTAACACTTAATTATCCTTTGGAAAATTAAGCCTTGAGTGATTAGAAACACTAGGCTCACCATCTACGAACAAGGAGACACGTGGGACCTTGTCATTCACCCTTGCATTCATAGACCCATTCATTTTGGTAGGAATTGCTCTATGGCATCCAACTACCTACCTTTCCCTCCCTTTGTATTTCTTTGTTGTTTGTAAGAAGGCCTACCATCTACATCATCTTGAAAAGAAAATTTCCAATTTTCATTCCTCAACCACCTCTCATATAATAGCCAATGGCTAGAGAGTTGAAAGTAGTTCATTTTATTAAAGAACTATGTACATCAAAGGTTTCATCCTTTGCACTTAGGAAATGCCATGCAACATCCAACACACACCTCTTAGATAATAAAATAATGAGATTCGAGGGTCCGCCGCAATCACCAACACCAACAAACTATGCTCTTGGCCAACAAGAACCCCACCACATCATATATTGTGGGACTTCAATTGCCACCAAGACCGTCACCTAGAATACAAATGGCCTAGAGCACAAAGTAGGCAACACATAGTGGATATTGTTTAGCTTAGCCAACTCTATGTGACTAAGTCCACTAAGCTAGTAATCGGTAATTTATAAAGGGAAAGAACCTCACTTAAAACCTAGTGAAGTTAGGGGAGAGGATTATTTAGTTGAGTGCTCTATTTTGGTGCTTCTCAAAATACTACTTGGAAATTTCAAATCACTTCCAATTTTTCACAATAGCTTATTTGGCAAGTCGACTATTTATAACTAAAGTTTCAAGGCCACATCATTTTAGACCAATACTTGTGTACTAAATCATGTTTTATTAGTGTGTTGATGTGGCATCACATGATTTGCTACTTTTTAAATCTAAGGATTACATTTTATTCAATTATGAGTACTTATCATCAACACTAACAACTTTAAAGCCACAAATATTGATACAATATCATTAAAAATATTGAGCATTAAATCAACAAATACTATAACAAATATTGGAACATGCTCAACTAGTAGATTATTTTGAAGATAATTGATGCTGCGAAGATCTTTTTTTTCCCAAGATCCTATTTTTTCCAGCCTAGCTCTCAATTTGTTTTTCATCGTTGTACAACTTTGTTTTTTGTCTATCTTTAGTTAGTTTTTTTTCTAGCCAATAAAGCATGCCTATTGACATGCATTGATTTAGGATGTCTTTTCTTAGTTGTAGTTTGTTTTTTGTAAAAAAAATTGCTTCTATTGCAAGGCTGTGAATTCTATTTATACTCAACCTTTGTATTTTTTGTTAAGCTACAATAGAAGAATATGTTTGATAAGAAACATAGCACTCTGTCTCCATGAATTCATTGTGTGATTAATTTAGTTTTTTATGTTCATTGATATTCATTGCAACTATAAGTATTTTTTGTGATTCATTTGTTTTCAGTTATATTATATGAGCTTATTAGTTGGCTAAACAAGACAAGGTTGTTTCAGAATCTACAGTTGGTATTAGAGCAGGTATTTTCTTTTGGGTTTAAGATCTAGTAGTTGGAATTTCGCGAAAGATTAAAACATGTCAAATTCTAACACCTTGCCCATTCCAGAATTTGATGGAAATGAGTATGATTATTGGTGCATAAAAATGATGACTTTTTTTATAGGAAAATATTTGTGGGAGATTGTTGAATTAGGTTACCAGGAGCCATCTGATTGGAATGCTCTCTCAGCCAATGATAGAATAGCTAAGAAGGAAGCTAAGAAGAAGAATTTTCAAGCCTTGTTTCATATTCAAATAGCTCTAGATAATAGTCTATTTCTAAGAATTTCATGTGCAATGACAGTTGAGGATGCCTAGAAGACTCTAAAAGAATCTTACCAAGGTAGTGATCAAGTCAAAGTTGTCAAGCTGCAAACATTGAAGAGACAATTTGAGAATTTAAAGATGCAAGAAACTAAAAGTGTGAGTGAATATTGTGTTAGAGTTAAAGATGTGGTCAATAAGATGGCTACACTTGGAGAAATTGTGAACAATGAGGTAATGATAAAAAGGTGTTGAGGACTCTCACACCAAGATGGAATCATGTTGCCATCATCAAAGAAGAAAGCAAGGATTTGACAACCCTTCAATTCGATCATCTCGTTGGATCTTTGATGTCACATGAAGAAAGACTAAAAGATTCTTTTGGAGAAAGTGTTGAGAAATCCTTTTCCTCCAAAGTACAAATCACAAAGAATGAAGATGGCATCAGTAGTAACAAAAGAAATCAAGGCCAAGGTAAAGGTCAAAATCAGAATAATTCAAGAGGTAGAGGCAGAGGTGTCTCAAGAGGAAGAGGTAGAGGCAGATTTGATAAAAGGAATGTTCAATGTTACCATTGTAATAGGTATGGTCATTTTGAAAGAGAATGTAGATTAAAAGAAGGTAAAAGTATTAATTATTCTCAAGAAGGTGATGAAAATACTCCAGATCATTTATTTTTATCTTATGCTAAAGGTGAAAATACTAGTAAAGATGTTTGGTACCTAGATTATGGATGCTCTAACCATATGTCAAGAAATGGGAAGCTGTTTTCAACAAAAGATGAAAGTTTCAAGTCAAAGATTCAGTTTGGTGATGATAAATCATTGGAGGTTGCTGGAAAATGAGCTATGGAGGTCCACACAAAAGAAGGTATGAAGAGTGTTAAAGACATTTATTACACTCCTGAGTTAAAACATAATTTGTTAAGTGTTGGGCAATTGTGTGAGAAGAACTATAGAATTGTCTTTGAAAATAAGAAATGTACAATTTATGATATGAGTCGGGGCAATAGGGTGGTCACAGTTGTGCCTATGACAAAAAATAGGATGCCCCCATTGAGATTTGGTGAACATACCAGCAGCCTTTCCAATATGGCATATGAGGATAAAAGTTGGTTGTGGCATCTCAGGTATGGGCATTTCAATTTTCATAGTTTGAAGCTTCTAACATAACAAGCACTAGTTTCTAGTTTTCCCAAGGTTGAAGAGCACAAGGAGGTTTGTGAAGGATGTGCTAAAGGAAAGCATGCAAGGGAAAAAAATTTAAAAGGCAATGCATGGAGGGCCCATCACCCCCTTCAACTTGTTCATTCTGATATTTGTGGTCCTATGCAAACAAAGAGTTTGGGAAAGTCATCAATATTTTATCACTTTTATTGATGATTACTCATGAAAATGTTGGGTGTATTTTTTGAAGGCTAAGGATGAACCCCTTGATACATTCAAGAGCTTTAAAGCACTTGTGGAAAATGAGAAAGGGTGCAAAATCAAATGTTTAAGGACTGATAGTGGAGGTGAATTTTTTTCAAGAGCCTTTAAAGATTATTGTGATATGAATGGTATCAAGAGGCAACTCACCAATATATAAACACCTCAACAAAATGAGGTAGCTAAAAGGAAAAACTACATAGTGGTTGAAATGGCAAGGAGCATGTTACAAACCAAGGGATTGAGTAACTCTTATTGGGGAGATGTAGTTTCTACAGCAGTGTACATTCTCAATCGAAGTCCCACTAGTGCACTTGAGAAGATGACTCCTTATCAAGCATGGTATGAGAAAAGGCCTAATGTTAATCATTTCAATTTGTTTGGTTGTTTAGCCTATGTTCGTGTACTTGATCATAATAGACAAAAGTTATATGCAAAAAGTGAGTCATGTATTTTTGTTGGGTATAGTGAGGAAAGCAAAGCTTACAGGTTATATAATCCTCTCACTAATAAGCTTATTGTGTCAAGAGATGTGATTTTTTATGAAGGGGGAGTTTATGGTCATCAAAAAGGCCATATGGAGAAGTCAAAATCTATTTTGAATGATGATATTGATCATGAGCAGCCCACTAATGTTGTTGTTCCAAGTGTTATAAATCCACCAAGTAGCCCCCCATCTAATTCTTCAAGTCCAAGTTCAATTCCAATTGCAAGTCTAGCTTCAACTCCAAGTTCTAGAAGGAAGGTAAGAAGTTTGAGTGATATTTATCAAATGAGTGCAAATCAAGCACATGAAGAAAACCCAATAGGTGAGACAATTAATTTTGTTTTATTTACCAAGGTTGATTTTGAACCATCATGTTTTGAAGAAGCATGTTCTAATGAGGTTTGGATGCAAGCAATGCAAGAAGAGATGGATTCCATTCATAGGAATGATACTTGGGAGCTTACGAAGCTTCCACATGACAAGAAGAAGATTGGAACCAAATGGATCTATAAGACTAAGCATGACAGTGATGAAAGTAATTAAAGGCATAAAGAAAGATTAGTTGTTAAAGGCTTCACATAGAAGTATGGGATTGATTATGAAGAGACATTTGCACCAGTTGCAAGACAAGAGACCATCAGAATGTTGATTTCATTAGCAGCTCAAAAGAATTGGAGCATACATCATATGGATGTGAAAAGTGCCTTCTTGAATGGGTACTTAGAAGAGGAAGTATATGTGGAATAGCCACAAGGTTTTCAAGTGGAAGAAAAAGAGAATCATGTCTACAAATTGAAGAAGACTTTGTATGGCCTCAAGCAAGCACCAAGAGCATGGTATGTCAGGATTGATGGATACTTTCAGGAGAATGGCTTCAAGAAAAGTAAGAGTGAACCTACCATTTACTACAAACAAGAAGCTAATGATATTCTTATTATAAGTTTGTATGTTGATGATTTGTTGTATATGGGTAGCAGTTGTAAGATGAAAGATGAGTTCAAAATTGCTATGATGAAAGAATTTGAGATGAAAGATCTTGGTCTCATGAAATATTTTCTAGGAATGGAGGTTTATCAATGTAAGAATGAAATTTTCATTTGCCAAACCAAATATGCAAAAGATATGTTGAAGAAGTTTGACATGGTTGATTGTAAACCATACTCCACTCCAAATGCTCATCGAGTTGTGTTGAGTAGGAATAATGGTGTTGAATTAGTTGATGAGACAACTTACAGAAGTATAGTTGGGAGTTTGATGTTTCTAACCCACACAAGCCCTGATATTTCATATTCAGTTTCACTTGTTTCAAGGTATATGACAAATCTATCGGAAATACACATGAAGGTAGCTAAAGAATTTTGAGGTATGTGAAAGATACTCTAGATTTTGGTATTCATTACTACTCTTCTAAAAGGTTCAATCTTGTTGGCTTTAGTGATTCATATTGGGAGGTAGTATGGATGACCATAAGTCTACATCTGGAAATTGTTTCTTTTTTGGTTCTGGTTTGATTACTTGGAGTTCCGAAAAACAAAGCATGGTTGCTCTCTCATCCACATAAGCAAAGTATGTTGCAGTCACCTCAACAGGTACACAAGCTCTTTGGCTTAGGAAAATTCTAGAAGAAATTGGAGAGAAGCAGATTCAGCCTACAGTGATTAGTGCCATCAAGTTAGCAAAGAATCCAGTCCATCACAATAGAACAAAGCATTTTGATTTTAAGTATCACTTCATCCGTGATTTAGTACAAAAGAAGCAAGTTGAATTGAAACACATCAGCATTCAGATCAGTTAGCTGATATCTTCACCAAAGCAGTTGCAAAAGTTCAGTTTTTGGCTCTTTGAGATCAGATTGTGAGCCCTCTCAGCATCAAGGGGGAGTATGAAGATAATTGATGCTGCGAAGATCCTATTTTTTCCAAGATCCTATTTTTTCCAGCCTAGCTCTCAATCTCTTTTTCATCGTTGTACAACTTTGTTTTCTGTCTATCTTCAGTTAGTTTTTTTTCTAGCCAAAAAAAAATGCCTATTGACATGCGCTGATTTTAGGATGTCTTTTCTTAGTTGTAGTTTGTTTTTTGTAAAGTATTTTGCTTCCGTTGCAAGGCTGTGAATTCTATTTATACTCAGCCTCTTTGTATTTTTTGTTAAGCTGCAATACAAGAATATGTCTGATAAGAAACAGAGCACTCTATCTCCACGAATTCATTGTATGATTAATTTAGTTTTTTTTATGTTCATTGGTATTCAATGCAGCTATAAGTATTTGCTGTGATTCATTTGTTTTCAGTTATATTATATGAGCTTATCAGCTGGCTAAACAAGACAGGGTAGTTTCAGAATCTACATATTTCCCCTACCACTGATCGGTCAACATCGAAATATAAATACAATGCTCGACGAAACTTAATTAAGCACTAATCAAAGCTTAGTGGGGCAGTGGGGAGTGCAATGCTTGTTGGCTTTACCCACTCTTCATTGCGAATGACTGAATCCGTTGAGCTAGACTCCAATTACCGTAGCGGCATAAGAATATACTTAAGCTTAAAGACACCATTAGAAGACAGTCACCACTCAAATAGAACATAAAGTGCAGAGAGAAAATACAAAAGCTTTGATCCAGTGACAACAGTAAATGGCTGCGTAAGAATTATGACCTTTGCCGTACACAGAGACAAGGGAAGCTGACAGTAGAGAGACAAGGGAAGCTTGAACCTTAACAATGCCACCTATAAACCATCACACTATGCCAATACCAGCGAGTTTCACACATTATTAAGATACCATACTTTATTCTACTTTGTAAGGCTTGTATCTCCTAGATTTTCATATGGTTTAATATTATTTATTTATTTGACAATTCAGTGCTTTTGATCTGAGTTATGAACCAGTCACAATAATATGGGGCCTTCATTTTCTGTGTACTGTATTAACTTTGGAGGTTTATATCTGTGAGCTCCTTGCCTTACCAGGGCCTGTAAGCCTGCAAACAGAACGGCCTAGAAGAGATGCATGCAAGGTCCATGAGCACATTGATTCAGAGGGGCTGAAGGTCACTAGTAAGTTGTTCCACGGAATTTTGAATTTTAAAAATAATATCAACTTAACCATCACATTATATATCATGAATAATAAATATAGCAAAAATGAAAATCTAGAAGAATTATACAGAAAATTGAGCTGCAAAAGAAGTGTTCAAAACCACTATAGCAGAGATAGCAGAACAGAGCAAGAGTAAATTAAGTTAAAATCCAAGAATAAATTAAACAAGAACTTCGTTTATGCTCCTTTAAAGAATATTCCGAAATCAAGTGCCAAAAGTAAAGTCGAGTCGTAAAATCCATAGTACAAGATGACTAATCTTTTTCTGTTGTCAGAAACAGACAGATTCAAGATATTTGGGATCCTAACAATTGATGTAGATGCTCTTTCTAATAATTGATTTGTTTCCTTAAATTTTAGGGATCCTACCCCTAATGTCATTTGGCACTAGGTTTGGATTTTTGGGATCCCATAAAAGTCTAGTTACCTATACCTTTGAGCTCCAAAGTGTGGCCAAGTTATAGGGTGATCTCTTTCCACATTATGTCTAAGTGAAATTCTTTTATCATTTCGAGGCTAGTATGCTAGATAAAGTTTATGGAAAGCTTGACTAGGGATAGGTTGTCTATGATTATAAATAGACAATTGTTGAGTAGGATGAACTTCTTGTTGATAAACCTGGGCTTGTGAATCACTATATTTGGTTCTAAGTTTATTGAATCTATCATCTATAGTGTATTCAAAATCATCTGTATTATGATAAACAAGTCTTTAAGCATCATGAGTACTTGTTTCATATGTGAGGGAATAGATGGTATCTAGGATATTACGTAATAATAGAGTTTTGAATTTGGTAGATTCACATTTTAAAGTTAATCAAGAATATTTTGGTTTCTAATTTTATTGGGCTTCTTATATTTGCCTCTTAAATCATCCCATGTATATTTGTCTGTAATAGCTACAACAATATATTTTCTACTACAAGTACCTACATCCATTTCTTGAGAGAAAATAGTGGCAAACCTACCCATTTCCTTGACTTTCCATTAATCTTGTTATTATTTGTGGAAACATTAGAATCTTCCATACCAAGAATAGGCCTTCAAGATCTTCTACCTTACAATTTCAAATTTGAAATCATATCTTTTAATATAATTCAATATTGTAGAGTCACAACCCTTCAAAAAAGAAGAGAATTTGATCAAAGTTCTCACACTTCATTTGGAAAGCAATCCCGTCATTGATCAACTCTTCATTGTATGCTAATATGAATATGTTTGGTGTATCAATAACCTTTTGTTTTTGTAACAATGACACCATTTGTTGGTGATAAGACTACAACTCCGCAATCCTAAAGGTCAAGACAAGCCCATGGGACCATCAACCTAGAATGATGAGTAAACTTCTTGTTTGCGAATTGACAATTTAATAATAATTCATAAGGGGAGATAGATTTTCTTCACTTTATTCTCCACTATACCTAGGAGGGTGATCTTTAAGATTAATTATAGGATAATTAAAGAGAAATAAAATAACATGTTATGCGAACATGACCCTACCCTGTGTATATGAAATCTCCTAGAATTTGTCATTAAGAATTTAGTTAGCTTACTTACCAATATTAAGACCTATAAACCTATTTTGATTAGATTACAAAAATCATGCAAGCATAAATATGTAGGCCAATTTTTGTGCCCAATAATGTTTGCAATTCAAAAGTATACTTTAGACAAGTGACTATAAATGAAAATAACAAAATACAACCCTCTTATAATTTTTCTAGCATTCACACTCATAGGATATTGTATGGTGAATAAACAATGGTTGTGCATAGTTGAAAGAACCACTATGACAAGCCTAATGAGAAAGAATATATGTTTTTGATTTTTTATTTTAGTGTGGTAGAAGAACAAATTGCTAGGGACCAATGTCTTGATCCTAGTTGGGTGACATAGTAAAACTTCAAATCCAAAATATAAACATGTGTTTAAACCTTATGACTAGTAGTGAGACATGTCTCATAATAAAGAGAACAAGGGTTGCATATGAAAATTGTATAAGATGGTTGTATATTAATTTAGATGCACTCCTAAAGATTCATGCTATCAAATGTAACATCAAAGATGAACACAACTCTCTTGAAATGTGTGCAAGAAGACATGTAGGTCAATAAAAGCCCATGCAATGAAATCACCTTCTCGATGTCTCATGCATATGCATGCATTAAAAAGTTAAAGCTCAAATTGCAACACTTAACACCCTAGACTAGGTCAACAATAAAGAACAAACAAAGAAGTTCTAGCAACACAAATATATAAAACCCTCACTATATAGGAAAAACTGCGTATATATCCAAAATATGTCTCATGAAGATCTAATGAGTTTCTGATAGATGTCCCAACATTCTTCACCTAACTAATCAATTTAATTCCCATGTTTCTCCAACCAACTAACTCAACCATTGAAATCATGGTAGGTCCAAAGATTCACACAATCAATCTTGCAAAAGATAGGCAGCACCTATAGGCTTCGACATCATGAATCCCACAAAAAAAATACTACGAAAATACAATTGAAGTTCAATTTATTCTCTTGATGTCTAAGGGAAAGCAAATCTCAACTACGTAATCATCACTCATGTAACATTTTAAGTAAAAATGATCATGAACACCATATAAAAGAATTGAACAACATCTTTTAAAGTATAAAGATCCTAGCATAATCATATTTTAGATAGTAGAACAATTTTATGCTACTTCATTAACACTAACTATATCTAGCTAAAAATCAAGACATTGAGTTGAATCTCCTAAATCTCGTTTCGAATTAATACCCTAACATACTTTTCCTACAAATAACTACCTAGAGATCCCCTTTCCTTGCCAATAAATACCATAGAATATATGAATCTCAAACCAAAAAAACCAACTAGCAAAAACCTTGAGCTTCTAGCTTTTCGAATAGGGACACAAGTGAGTTCGAAAAAGATATACATGGATAATTACTTGTTGAGGAGAGTTTATACGGTAATGAATATGAAACAATCACGATGCCCACCATCACAAACACTTGATTACCCTTTGAAAAGTTAAAGCCTTGAGTGACAGACACAGGCTCACCATCTATAGCAACTAGTAGACTCATGGCACCTTGACATTCACCCTCGTATTCATGGACACATTCATTTTGGTAGGAATTGCTCTATGGCATCCGACTGCCTACCTTGCCCTCCCTTTGTATTTCTTTGTTGCTTGTAAGAGGGCCCACCATCTGCGTCATCTTCAAGACAATGGCCAATCAGCATTCCTCAAAGACCTCCCATGCAACACCTAATGGTTAGCAAAAAGTTGAAAATAGTTCATTTTATTAAGGCACTCTAGGTCGGCTTAAACGTCACACACTAAGCTGTGACAGCTTAGGTGGCATCATGGGCCACTCAACACATATTTTCCATTTGTATTGTTTTTTCGTTTCAGTTTCGTTCATGCGGATTTTATTTACGTTTCCACATTAATGAATTATTCTCATCTTCAATGAGCATATTTTTTAAAGTAAGTTTTATTGAAAGAAGTGTCATATTTTCAAAAAATAAAGTTAGTTTATATAATTAATGAATTGAAATTTTAATTTTTCTTTATTGTTTTAATATCGTTTTATATATAATTATTTCAATATTTTTAAAAACATTTGTTATTTAAGAAGTGTCTTTTATATTATTATTTTATTCAAAAAATTAACTATTTTTTAAAAAGTTTTATGAAATAGAAAAGAAAAATGTAAAATGTAAAAGTAATATATATATCAATAAATTTTGAATATTTTTGAATTATTTTGAATATTATTTTATATCTAATATATTTTTATTATTTTAAAATTTTAAAAAATATATGTTATCTAAGAAATGATGTATTTTTTAATTCAAAATAATTTACTTTAATCATAATTTAAATTTTGTGTTTCTTTTTTAAAATAAGTTTTATGAAATAGAAAATAAAACATTGTGGATTTTTTAATCAATTATTGATTCATTCTAACTATTCTTAAATATTATTTAATTTAATTATCATTTTTTGTTTTCTAAATATTATAAATAGTGATAGACATAATTTTTTACTCACCATTTTTCAATAAGTATGATACTGCAATTCTTATGGAAAGACAACTTAATTATATACTTTTTAAAATACTATTTTGAAGTGATATTATACAATCTTTTAGGAATAATGAAAAAATATACTAATAATTTTTTATATTTATTTAGGTTAATTAAATAAATATTTTAATTAAGTATTATTTAATTTAGATAATAGAGTTGGGGTTGTTACCTAAAATAAATATTAAATCAAATATAAATATTAAAATAAATTAAATATGGTACTTAGCTTAAAATTTCATAAGTGGGAATGTTACAATGGTTGTCAATAGTTGATTCAAACAAAGATATTAGACTCTACAATCAATTACTATCTGGATAACTTGACTAGAAAATTGATCTTTGTGTATGTGGTCCTAAACTTGTGTGCAAACCTAATTTAAGATTCACATATCTATTCTAGAAGAATATGCAATAGATTGGAATTCATTTTGTCTCAACTTTTACTATCTAAATGTGCATAAGGACAAATGATATTTATAAAAACCTTTGAATTTTTGAATCATAGGGGTTAATTTCTCCCCATTCCAACCCCTAATAAACTAGCTTGAATCATCTCTAAGTGAAAGAATCAAGAAAAATATGAAAAAATATTCAATATTCCTAAAATGATATATGTAAATGTTGTTAGATCTTTTTCATTCTCCAAAATATAAGACATCATTTGTGCTCAATAAGAATTCCCTAAGATATATTAATGATCTCTATCATTGAGAGATCATAATGAAAACAACTAAATGCATTATAAATAAACATAAATTTGTCTTAGGTTAGCTCAAAATAAGTAGTGTAAAGGTTGACAAAGGTAAAATTTTAATTTTAATTATTTTAAATTTTAGAGATTAGATCTGCAACCACAAAATTGACCTAGTTCATGTAAATTAAGAATGTTGAGGTGGGGGCCCTAGTACAGTTGGCTAGGTCTAAAAACAAAAAAAATGTTACTCAACATAATTATAATTAAATTAATATATATTTTTTATATATTATATTAAGAGTGTATGTATAAAATTG
>VDFB02148431.1:0-21848 GCA_007258455.2 Sequoia sempervirens | reverse complement strand
CTGCGAGTTTTTTCCTGCGAAAACTTAACTCAAAGAAAGATTAAATGCAAGACCCGTATGTGGGTCCCACCGGGCGTGCCAGAAATGTGTACCTTGATATTTTATGCTACTCTAAATGTGTGAATCTAACTAAGAAACATGAAAGACAAAACACCAAGGACACCTCAAGATTAGCCAAAAGAGAGTTACAATAAGAAAGGAAATAGATAAACAAAATAGGACAATATCACCTTCCTTGTTGTTGGTTTCTCCTTGATTAGCCTTCGATTTGAATAGCTTGTGTGCTCCTTAGATGGTAGATTGAATGACTAAAATGCAAGATTCTATAGGCAAGATGACTAGCAAAGATGATTAGTTGATTGCAAATGCTTGAGGATTCAAATGGACAGCATGTAGGTATGGAAGTGAAAAGTGTTGAGAATACAAAATAACAGCATAAGGGTGCTCAAATCTAAAAGTGTTGTGGAGAAAGAAATTTAGCAGCATGAGGTTGCTAAAATGAAGAAGTGTTGAAAATGCCCTTGAAGAGGGGGTATTTATAGAGGATCTTGAATTCTCTAGAGAATTCAATGGTCAAGATTGATTCAACAAGGCCAAGATGAAGGGCTATGGTGGGTTGAGAACTCCACAAGCCCCTCACATCTTGGACATGTGGAGGGTGAAAATGGACAAGAGGATATGAGGTGGAGATGAGTTGTCAAGAGGGTACATGAGGTGGAGGAAGTACAAGTACCTTGCAAGGACATTGGGAGATGGGAAGAATCTTGGGTGAATAAAAGTGAATTTTAAATTCACAATGATTGGAAGAATCTAGAGGGTAAAAGGTGGGCTCCAAAAAGGTGGGACTTGGTCACATGTGAAGATTGTGACAAGTCCAAGGTTGGTCACATGTGGCGATTGTGACAAGTCCAAGGTTCTAGAAGCCTTGGAAGGATGGAATGTGAATTAAAAATTCACATATAAAGGAGGGGAATCTAGGACAAATAAAAAGGAATTAAAAATTCCTTGGAGAATGATTAATTTATAATTAGAGGATAATTAGGGGCTAATTAGGATTAAAAGCCAACTTGCAAAAGTTGGAGGATGTGACACATCCTAATCAAGGATTAGGCATGTGCACATCCTTAATGAAGAAATTAGGAGATGGATTAGGATTAGATGAAAATGACATGTGAGGAATTAAATAAATGTAATATTTATTTAATTTATTTGACGAAAAGAGGATTAAGGAGGGTAAGGTATTTAATTATTAATTAAATACCTTAGGGATTTAATTATTAATTAAATACCTTAGGGATTTAATTATTAATTAAATACCTTAGGGATTTAGCAGAATTAAAGATATTAATTAAATAATAGTAATATTATTTAATTAACTAGGATAAGAGGATGTTTAGATGAAAAGTGATAAATTTGGATAAATTAAGTGTCCAAATTTGGATGTCTACACATGCTATGGGTGCAGTCCTGTCTACCTTGCATAAATCTATCAAGTTCATTTACAATAATCAAGTATCCATAGTTAGGGTTGACCCTGAGGTTATGCACATATGTGAGATGGTATCTATCAATTAGGTGTTGGTTGTGCCTACTCTTATCCCTTTAGTTTCTTCTAATGTTTTGATGTTTACTCCAACAATACCTACTATAAAGGATACTCTTGAAGTAGATGTCCATGAAGAAGATCATTTTGAAGAAAGAAATATTAAGTTGGCACCTTCTAGATCTTCTCAAAAGAATGCATGTATTGGTGATTATTGGGGTTCTTGATACTTTAAAAAATCCTTCATTGGTGAATGTAAAGTTGACCCAATCCACTTAAGCCTTCCAATAACATCATTTGAACCTTCCATCAAAGATGACTATTTTTCTATATTGCAGGATAATGTGAGCAATAGTTGTAATGTTCTTAATGTTGATCCTCCTTCTAAGGAATATGATCACACTTCTATTAAAGAGGCTATTTTTTAAGTCATATCAAGAACAATGATGGAAATCCCGTAAAGGATTATAATCCCCATTGCTAGAATAATGCTCTCTATGAAGATCCTCCTCATTCTCAAGATTTGCAAACATGTTATGGACCTTGTTTCAAGCTTGCTTCTAAATATGGTTATGGGCATAAATATTGTGGATGTAATATACAAGGTATTCAATTCCCTATAGAATTTGCACCTCATAATTGTAATTTGGGGCTTGGTTTCTTGAATGAATGTCCACCATTATCTGTTGTCTTTGTGCCTTCTTTTGTGAGTACTCAAAATTTTCTTCCCAAGAGAAAGGGTTGCTTCCTACTCCTCACTCTTTATTTGAGCAAGAGCATATTTTTTTGAGGCTTCCAAAATCCCACTTAATTACTCTTCCTTCTCCTACACATAAGAAATTTCATAAGCATGATAAAGAAAAGCATTCTTTTTGTGCACACCATCAAGTGTTTTGCCATTCCATGAGAGAATGTAAGCCCTTGAAGGATAAAATACAAAATTGTGATTCTAGTGCCATCAAACTCCTATTTTTTGATGCACCTACCTCTTCTTCAAATGACAAGTGATATCAAGGTCTACCTCTATCTTGTATGTTCTAAGTATCTTGCATGGTTCTCCCCCCTATATGTTGGGGTTAGTGATAACTTTTTATGGAGATGTGCATCCATATAAGGACCCCCTCTCTTCTCTCTATCTTCCAAATGAAGCATCCCTTGAGTGCCCCCCTTTTTCTCTTCAAGGGTTCCTGAGGGACTCCTTTTTAAATATTTTCTCTCAAATGAATTAATGGGCATCTAGATTGGGGGAAATCCAACTAGACCTATGTTTTTGGTGACTCTCTTGCAATGTAGCTTGCAGTAGCAATAAAATTATATGATCATTCTTGCTTTACAAGAACAAGAACCTTTAGATCTTATTTGTATCAAGATTTCCTAACATATTTAGTTTATAGATTAACATGGTGCTTTGTAGGTGTTCCTATAAGGATACTTTTCAATCAACCTTGCAAGACTAAATGCCTATGAGGACCCAATCCAACTCTACAGAGTCCCCTACATAAGGCTTCCCTCAAGAGATAGTACCTAGGGTTCCTTCTTTGCAATTTTGAGGACCTGTAAAGTGCTTTCATCTTGAGGGATTTGTCCATCATTGGTTTGCAGGGCTCTAGTATACTTTGTTCAACTCTATAGGAGAGAGTACCTACAAAGCCTTGTGTTCACCTTTTGTAGGTCTACATATCTATAGTGCATTTTTTCAATTCTCCTTAGGTCAAAGGACCTATGAATCAATCTCTCTTGGGATTTTCATTCCTTTCTAGCTTCATCTCTCTCCTAAATTCTCGTTCTTCTCAATTATGTATACCAAATTGAAGATCTGCATCTTCTTCATCTTGATCATATGCTCTTTCTCTCTTTGAAATTGGTTGCTTCCCTAATTTTTAGGTGCATTCTTCTCTTCAATCGATCAATCCTTACCTTCTTCTCTTTATTTTAGAATTCTTCTGTGCTATTATTTTTAATTTTGGGACAATTCATAGTACCAAGATAACCTTTTACATCAAGGTCACTTTCACTTTGCTGACTCAAATCCTTTATTTTGTTGTGTTCCTATGTGTATGTGTTTTTATATGTTCTAACCCTATGTTGTAATGGATTTTTTATGTTCTAATAATGTTCTTGTATGCAGATTTTTCTTGTCTAATATGTTTGTTTTGTAGGTCTTCATCCTAAGGCCATGCTTCCTTGGTTCACCAAGTTATCTGCTTCCTCTATAGTATACTTTTGGTATCATGATGTTATCTATGTTTAGTATATTTCCTTTAGCTTTCATATTAGTGTAGATTCATATTCCCACTAAAGTGTGGGAAAAATGTAATGTTATAAAATTGCACCCCTTACAATTTCACATACAATCTTACATCTACTTTAGTGTCCACTCCCCTAGCATTTGTGTAGGCTCATTTTAGCCCCTGTATCAACCTTTTTCCCTCTCAAGATGCTTAGGACCCATTTTCAATGGCTACCTTCATGGTTATCTTTGTGTCAAGCCTTATGATTTTCCTATTCTCTTAATTTTGTAGCATGATATGTCTAGATAGTAGCATGTTGCACAAACATCTATGCATCACACTAGCATCCTGTGGCATTTCAATATTCAAATGGATGTTTCTAAGCACGTTTTCCACTTTTCACCTCCTTTTGTAAGTGCTAATGGCTTGGGATTCCTTGTAACACCTTGAGAAGCTTCTTTTCCCTCTCTTTTATCTTTAAATGTTATCGTTTTTATTCATTTGCTCTCTCTAGATATCTTTAGCTCTTGCTTTGGAATTTCTCCCTTCACTTTCTCATGTTATCTTGCTTGTATAGCTCCCTACAACTTGCTAAAACAACATCAAGCTCTCAAGCACTTATAGTACTCTTTGCAACTCTCTTGGTTCTTGCAGCTATCTCTCTATTTAGCTTCCTTAAGCCTTGTAAATGATATCTCTCTTACCTTGTGCTTGCAAGCATCTTGGGATTTATCAAGTCCCTATGATATGGGTTCTCCTCCTTGAGTGGGGATTTCTTTTATCACTCTTACATTCATTTCATTCCTATTATCTCTACTATCTATTTGGATGTTTGTGGAGGTGGATACACCAAAACAAGGGTTTGACTAAGGAAACCCCATATGCAGTCTGAACATCTTCTCTTGATCTTATACATGCAAGTATTGAAGATATCTCCTTGTTGGAGGCTTCATTACTTGGGTGGTTGTAAGCACTTTCTTTCTTCTCTTTATCTTTATCATTTATACTTTTCTTTTCTTTAGTTCCATTACTTTATGTCATTTTCCCTGTATTCCAAGAGTTCTTAGTGTGTGTGATAAAATATGTGAATTAGAATAATCACTACAAAACACACAATCGATGTAATGTATTATATTAAGGAAAATTAAATTTAAAAAAACAAATTGATAAAACAATTCCTTAAAGCCATTTCATCTTCCTATATTCTTAAGGATCGTGTATTAGTGCTCTCAAATCTTAGGTATACACTAAATAACTGGGATGAGACCTAAGAAATGAGTAGCCATTAAACTAGAATGTAGGAACTATGCTTACACCTACATGATTTGATGAATTTGTTGGATGGTGAACTAAATGATATGCTAAATGGTATGATATTGTATACAGAATGATGTGCAATGATGTAATGATAAAATGATAAGCTAATGGAGATGTTGTGAGAATGTTGTAATGCTAATGCAACAATTAAGTTCCTAGAAATGAAATTTCCATTATAACACTACTTGCAATTAAATGCTAAATTCTAAACTAAAATGCCAATGCTAAGCTCTCTAATGCTGGAAGTATTTCTGCAGAGTAAATTTGTGTTATGCTCTCTATCCCAAAAGCAATAAATGAGCCTCTATTTATAGATTTCACCAAGGTGTCAAGTGACTTAGCAGTAATGGATGATTAGGATTCATTCTGGAGAGATCAATGGTGAGAAATGAGGAGGTTGGAGAGAAACAAGGAAATTTTCCCCTTTAATAGAACAAGCTTGCCAAGTGTAGAAGAGAATAAATGGAAAGGAGAAGCCATGTGTCTCTAAGTTTGTTAAGATTGTTGAGGATAAATGTCCATTTTAGAAATTAGAAATAATTAATTTCATGTGACACATGGTGAGATGGATGTTGAGGTTGAAGGAGGTTAGAAAAATGTGGAGAAATGTGACCAAGTTTGAATTAAAAATTCAAATTTAATAAGTGGGAATCAAATTAAAAAAATTAATTAAATTTGTTTATTTAATTAAATCATGAAGAAAGTGGTTTAGATAGGAAGAACTAAGAAATATGAACTATATAAATAAACTTTGTAATTTATTTATAAGTAGAGGAAATAAATATTTCATTAATTAAATAACTAGTATTTAATTAATTTTCTCTAGACCAATTTTGGATGTATACATTTTTCCCCTCTTTGAAGTGATATGTTTACACATTACTTCAAAAAGAAAAATTCCAATGCTACTAAAAATTTTGATAATGCCCCAAATGGTGATTTTCAAGAGATAACAGATTTATGCCCCCTCGGGAGATAAATCAGGGAATTTTTGATGATTTAAAGATTTTTAAAGATTCTTTTAAATTTCTAATGATTTGCGATGATGTTGATGGTAAATTCTTGATTTGATGATATTCCAATGATTTATCTCCTGATATAGAAGAAATGAGCTTCCATTTGATTAATTGATCCCTGAAATTTTTTAAAATATCCCACCATAAATCACACTTTAATTACCCCTTTTAATAGGTAAAAAGTGAAAAAAAGGTTCATTTGTGAACTTGTGATTTTGAAAATTTTGGAGTGAGAGCAACTTTGAGCATTTCAGTAAAGGTGGTGATTCCCTACGAGACTCATCGATTCAAGCATGTGCAGTGACATAGCCGGCCAGTGGCATATGAACCTTCAGTACAAACTTCTAAAACTCTCCTTGTGAATTTTGAATCATTTTTCCCTTGTTTTTAATTTCAAAATTTATTGTTTTCTCATGGTTTGGCACATAGGAATATTTTTTTAGTGCATAGGCTAATTTTTTTAATGCATTGACCTAGGGTTTTAACGCATCCCAGGCCTGATGTAGCATATCGATGGTTTGTAATGGTGCATCTAATTTTTTGGCACATAGGTTAAAATTTTTGGCAAGTCAAAATTTTAGATAGTGTGCCAATGGAAATGACACATAGGATTTTAGTTATAGTACACCTACCAGAAGTAGTGGTGCATTGCATTTTATGGTGCATTGAAGAGGTTGTGTGGTGCATCTAAGACATTCTCGGGCGCATCGAATAAAGTGGTGCATAGATAGTATTATGGCAATCGACCCAATTTGGTGGCACATTTGCCTTTTGACACAATGAAACACTATAATAGCACATCTAGGACATAATTGAATAAATTGTTTGTTTTTCACCTTGATTTGGATGATGTTTGCTCACATCTGCCAATGATTTCATAGATTAGATGATTTATTGATCTCATGATAGGCAATATTCAATAATGATGATGGTGTTTTGACCTCATGATAGGCGAGGATAAAAAAAAAGATGTTAACAAGATTTGATGAAAATATCACTTGAATTAATAAGATGATTAATTGGTTTGATTGATTGATTGATATGTTGATTGTGATATGTTATAATGATAGGAGAGTGATTTAGGTAATCTTCAGTATCGAGAGCGATTCCCATGGACTTGGGAGATGATTCCACAACTATCATAGGATGATAGAAATATCATTGAGTGATGCAGATTATTTTCATTGATTGACATGCTCCAAATTATGATTAATCGGGGATTGTTGACTATGTTGGAAAAGAGGTGGAATAGCGACCACAACACTTTTCATCTAGCCATTGGAGAGATAATTGTGACAACAGAGGATGTCTATAGGATCTTGCAAATTCCCATGATGGGTGACAGTGTGACATATGATCAAACTGAACAAGGTAGTACACATTTCTTACACCAAATATTCCATGATAATCAAATTAGCAGGTATGAGATGCCTTGGTAGGAGATGTTTGAGAGGTATGCCCCTTTTCCTTTCGTGCTTGTGGGTTTTTTCAGTGGCTTTCTATGTCTTGAAAAGAGGGCAAAGGGATTGTACATTGGTTGGGGTTAGACACTAGAGAAAATGATTTAATTTGGGACCCATTTTGCCTGGGGTTCATGCATGCTTGCATAGTTATATCATGATTTGCATTAGGTAGTTTTTACTAGAGGCACTAGTCTATCTACAGGGGTGGCATTCTTATAGATGTGGGCTTGAGAGCATATAGTAGTGGCACACCTAGAGACAAACAAGTTTCATTTGATTGGGAGACCTTATGTCTATTGTTATGTAGGCATAGCTATCCAACATAACCTAGGAAAATTGGAGTATTGGAGATGTGTATTGGACAACTTGGATTCCATGACATG
This sequence comes from Sequoia sempervirens, assembly GCA_007258455.2. Lineage (NCBI taxonomy): Eukaryota > Viridiplantae > Streptophyta > Pinopsida > Cupressales > Cupressaceae > Sequoia > Sequoia sempervirens. The sequence goes on along the minus strand of VDFB02148431.1, from coordinate 13,895 downwards.
GTAGCCATATGTAGATTGCGAGCAGTGGGCCAAGGATCACTTGGAGATGCCTTATGTTTGCATAGCTAGATACCCCATTAGATGGAAACACTTCACTATTGAGAGATTCCTACTGATGATGGTACTTAGATAGTACGACAAATTGTAGGGGATGCCACAAGGATTGGCTATGTATGAGCAAAGACAATAGGATGCTACTGAGTGGGGACCCACTTTATCTAATGATGTTGCATGTGATGAGTACCACAGATTACAACCAGTGATTTGGGACTACCATCTAGAGATTTTGGAGGGATACATGATAGAAGAGTACTCATAGTACTTTAGTGAGCATCCATTTATAAGGATCTCAAGGCCTAATAAGCCAATGCTGGCACTAGAGGATGATGAGGAAAGAGCACCCAAATGGCGGAGGATCAAAGGTGGTGGAGATGAGGAGGGAGATGGTGGCAATGATGATGGTGGTGATAGAGATGGGGATGATGGCTTTGATGATGGTGGTAATAGAGATGGAGGAGGGGGTTCCCATCCAGTACTAGATGTCAGAGTGCCTCATAAGAGGTGATCCTTAGTAGTAGTAGCATAGTAGGGCATACATATACGATTTCCTTCTCAGCAGTAGAAGGCATAAATTTCAGCTCTACATGCTCAAGTCTAGACACTTCAGGGCTAGCTAACACAGGGTCAAGGGAAATTATAGGCGTAGACACAGGTGCAGATGCAAGTATAGGCACAACTCTCACAAACACAGGGATAGATCACTACCTTGATAGTGGAGAGGGATAGTTTGAGATTGCAAGTGGATTAGGTAGGGGTATTACAGAGAGACTACAGAGGGCTATAGAGGGTAGTGGGACAACAGATCATTTTTGAGAAGTATGATGCTCTGCCAAGGAGGTAGAGTTCAATTGGATTAAATATTTTGAGGCTATTCCACTAAAGCATCACGAGAGCTACTCACAGTCCACTAGTCATACTTGTATGAGGACCACTAGTAGGGGTGTGATGTAGCCACTTTTGGGAGATTAGAGAGATCCAAGTGTAGGTTCCTCAGGTGGAGGAGGAACAGGTCTAGAGATGTCGACATCGTCTAGGGGGAAGCACTACATAGTTCCAACACATGATGCTTATTCTGATTTGTACATGTACACATTGATACTTCATGATTTACTACCATTTTTGATGATGTGCCTCTTCATATTCGGATATTTCTATACACTTGACATTATTTTGAGATATATATGCAGTGATGATGATGGTTGACCTATGTTCTTATGTGATTTTTTGATTAAGGAACAAACAGGTTTTGAAGGGAACCCAGAACCCTTAACAATAAAAGAGCACCAGATACAACATTCAAAAATTCCAAATGAAAAACAAAATGTTGCCCACAAATAAGAAAACAATGGAACCCAAGGTAGCATAGCAAAAAGCCGACAAAAAACCACCAAAATTCTAGCCACTAGGCCAGATCCTTGAGGTTTCTCACCACCTCCTGCTCAAGCTTGTTCATATTAATAGTCAATTTTTTTATTTCCTAGATGTTCACAAGAGCCTAGTCTTCCTTCCTCTTCAGGTTCACTCTAGTTCTATTGCTCGACCCTCCACCTTCCAACAAGCTTTTCTCTTTCTCCACATCCACATACACAGTCGTCCTAACCTAATATGCATTTTTCAAATTCTCCACCATCATGTTCATGGTCTTTTCTATAGATTTTAAAATTTTATGAATCATTACTAGCACCTTGTGGAGGGAGTCTTTTATATTCCTTAAATTTTCCTCCATCTCAAACAACTTACAATCATGATTACTTTTCAAATGCTATAAATCCTCAATAGTTTTCTTAAGGAACTCCACCATGTATTTATTTTCTTCATCAGTCCATAAATCAGTGGCCTTAACTTTGTCTCTGTTATTATTGTCATCATCCTTCTCCATTTTACTGTTCATATCCTTATAATTTAGCTTAATTTCCTTAATCTCAAAAAACACCCATCTAATTAACCTAAAAAAATCCACAAACCCATTACAAGCAATAGCAATAATATCATTAGGGAATTCACATTCAGCTTTAAAATAATGGTCCTCCACCTTAAGATCCTTGGGAAAATGGGTCCTCTCCTCTCTGTTAGTAGTAGGGTAACTAGAATATTCAAAAGAAGGGGTCAACTGTGAGTCCTCCTCATTAACATCATAAGATGGGTCCTCTGAGACCTTTCTCTTTCCTTTCTTCTAGGGAGAAACTAGATTTCCTTTTCCCCTTAACAATGACCCTATCCTTGGAATAAGGTGTCTGGTGAGACAGAGTCGAAATGGCTTTAAAATGATCATGAATTAAAACAAGTAGGCCTTCATGGAGGATGGAATTCCTAATCAGATTCTATCTATAGTTATGCAAACTAGCATTCATAGAAGAAGCAAGATAGAAAGGGAAAGAAACCCTAACCTAATGCCTGAAATGGTTGAGGAACATGAACTGATACCCAAAAACCCTATTATAATAGCCATCCAGTGTAATGTACTCCATTAGCACATTCAACACCTTCCTCCAATGTGAGACAATCCTCACAAAATAATAATAAATTTTTGTTGTCCTTCACAGGGCCTCCTTCTCCTCAGACTTCAAAAAAATTTGGACTACCTAGTCAAAAAATTTCCTATCTCTGTAGAACTTAATACCCTCCATGGAAAGCCTCGTAACCTCTACAATTAGCTACTCATTAATGACCACATTTTTCCCAATAAAATTTATCTCACCATCCTTCTAGCCCTTGGCAAAACACCTAGTAATGTTCGGATCCCAACCATGAATTTTTTCAATTAAGATTGTAATCTTGCCCTTCTCTAGCATCTCCCAGAGCTTTGAATTGTTTCTTAATGCCCCACAGCCCTTTGACTCCACCCTGCAACTCTCACCACCCATGTTGGTAACCTTGTATGCTTGTTCAAAAATCTCTATAAGTCTAAATAAACTGGCCTTCAAAATGCCCAGAAAGCATGTGAAGCTCAAATCATTCAAATGGGAAGTATTAAAGTTAAGCTTTGGCTAGCAATGAATAATGATTAATCCATAGTCTCGAGAGCACATGAAAAGACACTTAGACATCATTTGTTGGTAGGGAGAGTTTTCACCTTGTCGTGAGTTTGATCATACATGATTAAGGCTGCGACATGAACCTACAGCTCATCACTTCTTTGCCAACTCATTTTTTCCTTTGCATGAACCCCCTTGTTGGAAAAAATGTCTGCCATCGTATTAATTTCCCTAAGAGCATGAGAAATATAACATTTTTCAAAGTTACTAATAATCCCCATAGAAAGGTTAATCAAATTCTCTATAGACCAAGAGGGTTTTTTTAGGCCCTTTATACTATAAGGCAAGTAGAGGTGTGGAAACACTTTCCTAACGTCAAATCCACAAGGAAGAATGCAATACATGGCTTTTAATTTTAAAATTACAATCTAATTAAGACACACATGAAATATTTTCAGAAATAGAACAAATACACAAAGAGAAATGAACAACAGATTTACGTGGGAAAACCTTATCGGGAAAAACCACACCACACCAAGCTAAAACTCTTTATATTACAGTAACAAAAAATTACATATAAATCAAAGATACAACTCTCTATTGTTAATTCATAGTAGTTTTATTCTCTGTTCAACCAATTATAGAAAAATTTCTCTCAACAAAAACCAACCTTCTCATCTCTTCTCGATCTACTTTTATCTTGTCACATTTTGATTTTCACCTTTTGTGTATCCTTATTTGCCATTACCAATCATAGACAACTTCCTTTCGAGCAATTAATTTTTCCTTGCATGTAGTTTAGCTCTAGTGTCGCAACTGATGCAAAAAAATCAAATTGCCAACTATTTGAATTTTGCTTCTTCTGATTGGCCCATGAGATGCCACATAAGATGATCACAAGGTCAAAGGAATTCAACCTTTGTTGGAATATTAGTCATACACTAACAGTGTCTCACCAATGCCACAAAGTCTTCATATTGATATCTCCAAGAGTCCCAACAATCAACAAGTCGTTATAATGAAACCACAAGTCATACCGAATCTACCGATAACCATCTTATTCCTATCGAAAAGACTCATACTGAATGCCACAAGTCATATCGATCTCAACTTTGCTATTGGCAAGACTTTACTATTCACCAAGAGTTCTCATCAAGTCCCCTCAAGTCTCACTGAAGCATCTGATGGTCGACAAAACATTTGTCCTTCGCCAAGACTTCATTCTGAGCACATCATGTCATATTCAGTCAACAAGACCTTTATCTTTTGCTGAGACCTTACATCGAGCACCACCAAGTCTTACCAAGTTGGAAAGACTTGTGACCTTCACCAAGACCTTTCAGCGAACACCACAAGTGATCCCAAAGACTATCAATGTGACTTATCTAGCTCGCCAAGACTTCATAATGAAGTCTTTTGTCACTGCAAAAGCACTAAGTTTATCCCTGTTGGCGACATTGATCTTCATTGCAGAGACTTCTACTCGAGGGTTCAAGTCTTACTAAAGTCATCCATCATCGGCGAGACATCACATAGTCATTGAGAGATTTCCATGAGATCCTTGTGTTAGCCCGATGACCTTAGACTATTGGTGAGACATTCCATTGTCGTTGAGACTTCTCCCCATGACCCTTATGTTACCTCGAAGGTTCCAAGAGTATCATGTCGGTGAGACCTTTCAACTGTCATTATGAGATCTTTCCGACACCTGTGAGTTAGCCCAATAAACACATGCTATCGGTGAGAGAAACAACAGTTGGCGAGAGTTCTTCCCAAGTCTCCAAAGACATAGTGATAGACTTATTTAGCAAGACTGAAACCAAGTCATAGCAACCAGGGAATTTCAACAAGATTCAGAACAAATAGTCGGCCAGACATGAATGATGTCAAAGTGACTTTTCCTTCTAGGAGTTACATGTTAGTATGGATTGAGGAAAATATTCCAACAATCTCCCACTTGAGGAAGACCTTACTGACAACTCCAGAGCATAATAAAACTACTGAAATTCATGGGCCGAGAGGCCCATTGAACTAGCACACCACCTGTATTTGTTTGTGCTCACAGGGTTCGTCAATGCATATACAACATTTTCTAGAGTATCCACTTTCTCCAAAGAGACCTTCCCATCCTCCACCATATCATGTACAAAGTGATATTGTACATCTATATGTTTCATCCTGGCATGGAAAGTAGGATTCATTGCCAAACATATAGCACTCTGACTATCACAGTAAATAGTAATTTTTCCTACATCAAAACCAATGTTAGAACACAAACATTTTAACCAGATTGCTTCTTTACAGGCATGTGTTGCTGCCATGTATTCTGCCTCTATAGTGGACAAAGTGACTACAACCTACTGCTTGCTCATCCAACTCACTACACCATCATTCATCATGTTAATATATCCACTAGTGGATCTTCTATTGTCAATGTCCCTTGCCCAATTAGAGTCCATAACCTCAAATACTAAGATTTCTTTGTGATTCAACCAAGTTTCCATGGTAACACAAAGCATAGTCTAAAGTGCCCTTCAGATACCTAAACACTCTCTTCACAGCATCCCAATGTTTCCTTCCAAGATTTTCCATAAACCGACTAAGAACTCCCATTGCTTGGGCAATGTCTGGCCTTGTACAGACCATTGCATACATAAGACTGTCAACTACACTTGCATAAGGCACACTGGTCATGTCCTCCATCTCAAAAGGAGATTTTGGATAATTCTCAACAAATAGCTTCATTCCCTACATAACTCAAACAACTAGTTGCTTGCACTCAGTCATACAAAATCTCTCTAGAACAGACATGATATACTTACTCTAACTGAGCCAAAGCTTTCTATTCTTTCTATCCCTGGTTATTTCCATACCTAGAATATACCTTGCTGCACCAAGATCTTTCATTTTGAACTTTTTAGACAACTGAGACTTAAGATTGGAAATCATTAGCTTACTATTTCCAATGAACAACATATCATCAACATAGAGAGCAATAATAAGGACTTGATCACTTTCAGCTTTGTAATACACACAATGATCACATTTTGATCTTACAAATCCCAATGACAATACAAACATGTCAAATTTTTGGTACCACATTCTACGGGACTATTTTAAACCATACAGAGATTTCTTCAACTTGCAGAACATTCTTTCCTTACCTTTCTCCACAAAGTGCTTCGACTAGGACATATAAATTTCTTCTTCAAGATCACCATGAAGAAACGATGTCTTCACATCCATCTATTCAATTTCTAAGTCATATGCAGCTGCAAGTGACAAAATAAATCTAATAGATGTTAGTTTAGCTACAAGAGAAAAGATTTCTCCATAATCAATTCCCTCTACCTGGGAATAACCTTTCGCAACCAGCCTCACTTTATATTTTTCCACACTATTGCCCAAACCTATTTTCTTTTTAAACACCCATTTGCAGCCCACAACTTTTCTACCTTTAGGCAATGGCACCAAACTCCAGGTATCATTCTTGTCTAATGATGCCATTTCTTCATTCATGGCTTCCAACCAAGAGTTTCAATCAGACATTTTAAATGCCTCTTTCACAATCCTAGGTTCATCAATGCTAGAAATTAACGCATAGGCATAAGTAGACTCAATCAATGAAAACCCATACCTATCAGGTTGCTTTCTTTAATGAGTTGACCTCCTCATAGGCTGAGGCTAAGGTGGTTCTTCATCTTCTTCAGAACTTTTAGAACTACTTGAGATCTCCTCAGTATCAAGTACATTTTGATTTTTCAATTCCTCTTTATCTGGTGTCGAAGGAATTGCTACTACATCCTTTTCATTTTCTAATTTCTTCTCTGAATGCAGATCCAATGTAGAAGGCTTCAGCTCATGAAAGATAATGCTTCTACTGTACAAAGCCTTCTTAGTCTCAGGGTTCCAAAGCTTGTATCCTTTTATGCCAGCACTATAGCCAATAAAAATACACTTTATAGCTTTGTTTTCCAACTTAGACCTTTTTTCAAATGGCACATATCCATATGCCTCATAGCTAAAGACATGAATATGTCTCAAAGAGGGCTTCTTTCCAAACCATGCTTCCAAAGGTGTCTTCTCAACAAGAGTAGAGTTAGGAGAATGATTTACCAAGTAACATGTTGTAGAGACTGCTTCAGCCCAAAACTTTTCCTCCAAGCCAGCACTACTCAGCATACTTTGTGCTCTTTCCATTACTGTCCTATTGAACCTTTCAGCAACTCCATTTTATTGTGGAGTCTAAGGTGTAGTCTTATGCCTTTTAATCCCATAGTCCTTATATTACCTTTCAAAATCATCTAAACAAAACTCACCACCATTGTTAGTCCTTAAACATTTTATTTTTCTACCAGTCTGATTTTCAACAAGGTTTTTAAATTACTTAAACTAACTAAATACTTCTGATTTGCTTTTCAGAAAATATACAAATGCTCTTCTTGAATAATCATCAATAAACGACACATAGTATCTTGATTTAGAAAAAGAAGGAACATTCACTGGACCAAACACATCAGAATAAATATAATCAAGCAAACCAGAAGATTTGTGAGAACTGGAATAAAATGAAACATGGTGTTGCTTTCCATATATGCAATGTTCACAAAACTCAAATTCAAGGTTACAATCTTCAAGCCCTTCTACCAAGTTTTTAAACCTTTCTCACCAATGTGGCCTAGCCTATGATGCCATAGCATGGTCTTCTCTACTAGAAGTTTAACCTCCATTGAGTTTACACCATCAAGAATGTTTTCCTTCTTTTCTTCATGAGTAGCCTTAAGTGACTTTTCAGAGACATTGTTGCATTGGACAATCAGTGCATCCAACTTGTACAAGGTACCAATTTGAGCACCCCTAGCCAGCACCACAGAGCCTCTAGTCATCTTGCAACCATTTCCAAAGAACGTGACCTGTACTCCAATATCATTCAGCTTAATTACATAAATTAAATTACGAGCCAGACCTAGTATGTGCATTACATCATTAATTCCCTTTACTCCTCCATCAGGGAATTGGATTTTGACTCTTCCATGGCTAACAATTTCCAAAGATGAATCACTTTCCAAGTACACCTTTCCACCATTGTATTCTTCATACTTTGTGAACCAGTCTCTACGTGATGTCATGTGGAAAGATGCTCCAAAATCAATCAGCCAAACATCATCTAATGCCTGTGTAGCCAAAGTTACAATAAAGGCGTCTACATCACTCTGAGAGAATCATTTCTAGAAGAGTTCTTCTTTTTCTCCTCCTTGCAATCCTTTTGGACATGACTAGGTTTCCCACAATTCCAGCACTTCACCTTGGACTTCTTGCCAGGAGACTTTGATCTCCCTTCTTATTTCGATCTAGACTTCTTGTCCTTCTTCTTGCCTTTCTCCTTTAGTCTACCTCTGACAGCCAGAGCCTCCTTTGCCATCTCAGAAGATTTTCTTCTCATTTCTTTTGATAATAGAGAAGCAACATCTTCCATCTTGAATGTGGATGTTGTACTTCCTATAGCCATCACCAAATGATCCCAAGAATCAGGAAGAGAACATAGCAGCAACATGCAATTATCTTCATCTTCAATATTCACACTAACAGATGTCAACTGAGCAATCAACATGTTGAAAGTATTCAAGTGATCAGCAACAGATCCTAATTCCTTCATTCTCAAAGAGTACAACTTCTTCCTCAAGAACAACTTGTTCACTAAGGACTTGCCCTGATAAATAGATGCTAGTCTTTTCCACAAGGAAGATGCAGTCTTTTATTCATGCACATTCAGAAGAACAAAATCTGCTGAACAGAAGCCTTATCATCCCCTTAGAATTTATATCTACAAGATCCCAATCCTCTTGCTTCATGCCTTGAGGCATTGTTCCAAACACAGCAAACCAGAGATCATGACCCACTAATAGATCTTCCATCTTGAGTTTCCACAACTCGAAATTGCTACCATTGAATTTCTTTATTTCCATCTTTTTGGATGTGCTTGTCATCTTAATCTATAATTAAATTATCAGACCTCTACCAGAGTCCCACTGAAAAAGAATTGACACAAAAAACCCAACCCGCTCACAAGGATAACACAATTGGCCAAGATTTGATACCACTTATAAGGAAAGCAGAGGTGTGGAAACATTTTCCTAACATCAAATCCACAGGGAAGAATACAATGCAAGGCTTTTAATTTTCAAATTACAATCTAATTAAGACACACATGAAATATTTTTAGAAATAGAAAAAATACACAGAAATGAACAACAGATTTACATGGGAAAACCCTATCAGGAAAAAACTCACCACACCAAGTTGAAACTCTTTGTATTACAGTAACAACAGATTACATACAAATCAAAGATACAACTCTTTGGTGTTAATTCACAGTAGTTTCATTCTCTATTCAACCAGTTACAGAAAAATTTCTCTCAACAAAAACTAAGCTTCTCATCTCTTCTCGATCTACTTTTATCTTGTCACATTCTGATTTTTACCTTTTGTGCATCCTTATCTACCATTACCAATCATAGATAGTTTCCTTTCAAGCAATTGATTTTTCCTTGCATGCAGTTTAGCTCCAGTGTTGCAACTAATGCAAAAAATCAAACCGCCAACTATTTAAATTTTGCTTCTTCTGATTGGCCCACAAGATGCCACATAGGATGATCACAAGGTCGAAGGTGTTCAAACTTTGTTGGCATATCGGTGAGACACTAACAGTGTCTCGCCGATCCCACAAAGTCTTCATATCGATATCACCAAGAGTCCCAACAATTGGAAAGTTGTTATAACGAAACCCACAAGTCATACTGAATCTACTGATAACCATCTTATTCCTATTGGCAAGAGTCATACCAAATGCCACAAGTCATATCGATCTCAACTTTTCTATTAGTAAGACTTTACCATTTTCCAAGAGTTCTCATCAAGTCCCCTCAAGTCTCACCGAAGCATCTAACAATTAGCAAGGCATTCGTCTTTCGTTGAGACTTCATTTCAAGCACATCATGTCATATCGAGTCAGCATCACCTTTATCTTTCATTGAGACCTTACATCAAGTACCACCAAGTCTTACCGAGTCAGCAAGACTTATGACCTTTTCCAAGACCTTTCAGCAAACACCACAAGTGATCCCAAAGACTATCGGCATGACTTATCCAACTTGCCAATGCTTCATAACGAAGTCTTTTGTCACCGTGAAAGCACTAAGTTTATCCCTGTCAGTGAGATCGCTCTTCATCGCTGAGACTTCTACCCGAGGGTTCAAGTCATACCGAAGTCATCCATCGTCAGTGAGACATCACATAGTTGTTGAGATATTTCCACGAGATCCTTGTCTTAGCCCGATGACCTTAGACTATCGGTGAGACATTCCATTGTCATTGAGACTTCTCCCCGCGACCCTTGTGTTACCCAAAAGGTTCCAAGAGTATCCCATCGGTGATACCTTTCAACTGTCATTGTGAGATATTTCCAACACCCGTGAGTTAGCTTGATAAACACATGCTATTGGTGAGAGAAACAATAGTCGGCAAGAGTTCTTCCCAAGTCTCCAAAGACAGCGATAGACTTATTCGACAAGACCGAAACCAATTCATAGCGACTAGGGCATTTCAACAAGATTTAGAATAGATAGTCGGCCAAACATGAATGATGTCACAGTGACTTTTCCTTCCTAGAGTTACATGTTAGTATGGATTGAGGCAAATATTCCAACATATACATTGAATAATATTGTTTGAATCCCCTTCAATCCAAACATTTTTTAAATTCAACTAGCTAGCCAAATTTAAAAATTGAAATTCCCCAATAGCTTCAGCCATGTGGTTGGACTAAATACCCAAAGGGAGAGCCACCACAGCAATGAAACAACCATTCTCATCCCTAATCACACCTCCACACATTACAGGCCCAAGCTTACCCTTGGCCACCCCATCAAAATTGACTTTGACCTAGCCAGGAGGAGGGTGGCTCCAATAGATACCATCTCTAGGTCCCTTAGTAGAATTGAGAAGATTAGACATATCAAAATTAACCTTCCAATCATCAACCACTCTAAGCTCATTCTCTTGAAAGCTAACCTTTCCCTTAGGATTGATCTTGCTATTGAGTCAATTGAAGTTCTCTCTCACAACCCTAATAATGTTTCCAAAAACAACTTCCTCTGAAAGAGCCATATCCCTGAAGATTCTATTATTATGCTCTTTCCAAATGCCCTAGGTGAGGTGAGGGAAGACATAGCTCCAAAGTAGATTCAACACATGGTTTCTTGAAGGGGCCTTTCACTGATTGTAAAAATCCAAGATAGTTCTAGGAAAAACCTAGTTGAGATCCCATAATTGCAAAATATTTCACCAAAAAGCATAAGAAAAAGGACAAAGGATAAAAATATGTGAAGAATATTTTTCCTCCACATAGAAAAGGTAACATTTGTTAGGAAAAGAGAAACCATATTTACAAAGGTTTTCATTAGTCAACAGTTTATTCTAAAGGAGGATCCAAGCAAAAATGTTGACTTTCAGAATTAGGTTGTAGACCCACGCCTTCACCCAAATAGGGTAGGGGGTGGAAGAATAACAAGAGGCCATTGTTGAAGAAACAGAGTAACTCCCTAATGAGGAAAAATTCCAGACCAAAGAATCCTCTTGGCCCTGCAAGTTGAGCACAATGGAATTAAGGAGAAGTTGTAAAGGTCAGAGATCTAGAATAATAGAAGAAATATCAACCCACTAATTACTACTCTAGTAATACCTAACCAAGATGCCATACCTATTTTTACAAGCCTCCATATAATTCTTGAAGATAGGGATATTACACAGACAATCATTTCCTATGCACTAGTCTTCCTAGAACAAGATCTTCATACCATCTCCAAGTTTCCAAGATGCTCCTTTACTAGCAAGGTCCCTAACCTTAATGACATTGTTCCAAAGGTTTGAGCCAGGGGGAGATTTTGAGAACTAAGAAAGTCTTTGAAGGAGACAACCCCTCTCAAATATTTACTACGCCAGATAGTATTCCATTCATGGGTGTCAGCAAATGATCTCCAAACATATTTCATTAGGAGAGCTTTGTTAGATACTCTAATGCTCCTCAATCCAAGGCCCCCATACTTTTTAGGTCTACACACATTTTCCCAACCAGCCAATGGAAACCTCTTCTTCTCCTCAACCCCCAACCAAAGTAAGCATTTTTGAATCTTTTCTATAATTTCAGAAAACTTGGTAGGAATCTTAAACAGATTGAGGGTATAAATAGGTAAATTATGAAGAGAGGCCTTGAGTAACAGAACCTTACCAACTTGACTCAAAAGGGCCCCTTTCTAGCCAACCAACTTCTGATTAAACCTATCCACAAGAGAAATCCAAAATGATTCTAGAGGTTTGGTACCCAAAGGAAGACCCAAATAAATAGAAGGAAGAGAATTAACAACATAGCCTAAAATGTTTGCAATCTTCCTTTTCCTATGCTCAAGGGTATTAAAAAATAAAAGAGAACTTTTCACCCTATTAACTTTTTTCCCTGAACCTTCCTCATAAAACACAAGGGAGCTCTTCAGTGTTCTAGATTCTCCAATAGTTAAGCTTCCCAAAAGAATCATACCATCCATGAACTGCTAATGTGAACAGGCCAGATTCACCAAAGACAATTTTAACCCTTTCAAATTGCCTTCCGTCACTTTTTTGTGTAGAAGCCTTCCCAAACTTTCTGCCATAAGGGTAAAGAGAATAGGAAACACAAGATCTCCTTGTCTAACTCCTCTCGACACTTTGAAAAATGGGAAGGAGAACCATTGATAATGACATAAGTACTAGTAGTTGACATCATTTCCCATATCAACTACAAAAATCTTTCTGAAAACCCAAAAGATTTTAAAACTTTAATCAAAAACTCCCACTCCACCCCATCATAGGCCTTAGGCATATCCATATTGAGAAAAAAACCTTAGTTTTTCGAAGCTTTGAGAGAATGAATGTTCTCATGAACTGTGATAATGGAGTCTAGAATCTATCTACCATGAACAAAACCACTATATTGGGGAGATATCAATAGTGGGAGAATCCCATAAAGCCTAGTAGTAACCACTTTAGATATGATTTTATAAAAAGCGTTACATAAAGTAATTGGAGGAAAGAAATCAAAAGCATCAGCACTAGTGAACTTGGAAATGGGAACAATAAAAGTAGTATTAAGCTCTTTCAATAATTTCCTGGATCCAAAAAACTCCTTGACAGCATTAACCACATCATCAGCCACAATTTCATAGAAGACTTGGAAAAAGAACATAGGGAACCCATTGGGACTAGGGACCTTATTCCCTTAAAAAAAAAACAACCTTCCTAACCTCTTCCAGTGAAGGGATTGTAGTCAAAAGTCTATTTTGATGTTCATTTAGAATATTAGGGATAGCCTCAATGAAAGTTTGTTGAGCATTCACATCCAACCCCTCTTTCGAAGAAAGAAGGTTATCAAAGAACTAGATGGCCTCATTCCTGATCTCATCCTCCTCAATTTTAACACCATTCTTCATAATATGGTTAATGTGATTAGAAGCCCTATCTTTCATAGTGGTCATATGGAAAAACTTGGTATTCTTATCCCCAATAGAAAGCCAAACCAATATGGATCTTTGTTTCCAATATTCCTCTTATTTTGAGATAATATCATGGTATTTTGTAAGGATTTCATTTTCCCTAGATAAGAGATCACCCACATAACCATCTTTCTAAATTCGATCCTGAATATCCTTTAAATCATACTAAATAGTAGACTTAGTAGCAAAGATATCCCCAAAAACTTCCTTATTCCAAATTTTGGCATTGGTTTTCACCTCGCCAAGCTTCTTACCTACTCTAAACATAGCAATACCA
>VDFB02148429.1:0-30526 GCA_007258455.2 Sequoia sempervirens | reverse complement strand
AAGTGTTGTGGAGAAGGAAATTTAGCAGCATGAGGTTGCTCAAATGAAGAAGTGTTGTGGAAATGCCCTTGAGGAGGGGGTATTTATAGAGGATCTTGAATTCTCTAGAGAATTCAAGGGTCAAGATTGATCCAACAAGGCCAAGATGAAGGGCTATGGTGGGTTGAGAACCCACAAGCCCTCACATCTTGACATGTGGAGGGTGAAGTGGACAAGAGGATATGAGGTGGAGAGGAGTTGTCAAAAAGGTACATGAGGTGGAAAAGGACATGCACCTTGGGGGATGAGAGGATTTCCACAAAAAGGGATTTCTTGTCCCCAAGTGGGAGTGAAAGGGACTTTTGAGGAATTTTAGAATTCCTCAAAAATCTACATGGGAAAAGGAAAGGTGGTTGGGAGGATAAATGTGAATTAAAAATTCACATTCATAGGATAATCTAGAGGATAAAAGGTGGGTTCCAAAAGGTGGGACTTGGTCACATGTGGAGATTGTGACAAGTCCAAGGTTCTAGAAGCCTTGGGAGAATGGAATGTGAATTAAAAATTCACATTTAAAGGAGGGGAGTCTAGAGAAAATAAATGTGAATTAAAAATTCACATAGGAGAGAGGGTTATCATTAAAAAGGAAAAATGGAAGAATTGACCAAAAAGAGGTGCTAAATATAGTTAATGATTTTGGTTAAGGTTGTGCAAATATTGGATTAGGCTAATTAACATAAGGTTAGAGGCAAGTGGCAAATGTTGGAGGATGTGACAAGGAGAGAGAAAGTGAGGAATTTTAAATTGATTTTTAAATCAAAAGGAGGATAAGTGACTAAATTAAATAAATTAGTGTATTTATTTAATTTAGAGAGGAATAAAGTAAAAGACAAAGTATTAATTATTAAATTAAATACTTTGTCAGTATGAGACACAGGGGGTAATATTAATTTAATAAATTAATATTAATATGATAGGCGTGAATGCAACAAATTTAATCATATGGAAGTGATTAAATTTGGGTGTCTACAGAAACTTTCCTCGCTCTTCATATAATTAAATATTCTAAAATATTTAATTTTCTTCTCTTCATATAATTAAATATTCTAAAATATTTAATTAGAAACTTTCTTCACTTCATATTTATTTAAGCATTTTATATATTTAATTAAACACTTTTATATCATTTTCTCACACATAATTAAATATTAATTATTTAATTATGGGATTTATCGTCAACTATCAACTAACTCCTCAAATGGCAACTTTCCTTCAATTTTGAATGAAAAATATTGTGTAGGAGGAAACATCTTCTATTATTCTCTCAATCTTCCATCTTTTTCTTAACCTCCAAAATATCTCACCATTCATCTTGACGGGCTTGATTTCAACTGCCAATCTTTGCCAACTAGATTATTGCCTCCAAAACCCTATAAATACAACCTCTTTGTGAGTTGAAATGATCCTAGATTTGGTGAATTTAATGTGATTTCTATAGTTGCATTCTATCTAGCATTTAGCCATCTTATTTTCTTGAGCTTAATATAGCATTTTAGCTTCATCATTTAGCATAATAGTCATGATAGAATAGTCTTGCACAAGTTGTTTTAGTTTCATTTATCTTAGTTTCATATCTTAGTTTAATCATATCACATCATTTAGCAATACACATGCATGTTGCATAATCTTGTTCTCTAAGTTGTCATTCTTCCAAGCTGCTACTTACAACAATTGAGAGCCAACAACTTACAACATATCCTTGGAGATAGAGGACAATGGGATGCCATTGAGGAAACTGTTGTTATTGAGAGTTTGTTTATCTTTTAATTAGTTTTCTTCAATATAATGCCGCATTGTTGTGTTTTTTTATCCTTTTAGTTATTCCACATATTCACACACACACAAAGTATTTTATGGTTGCTAATTGATTTGTGATAATATGTATTTGTGATATATATATATAGATATTGTACTGACACTTCTTGTTGAGTGTATAGGTGGATTCATATTTCTAATGGATAGTGGGGTCATTTAGCCACTTTGTGTCTTCTAGTGTGATCTCGGACCTAGGCATGGAGTCTTAAGGTCTATTGGTTATTATGTTAAAATGTGTGATTTTTAAGTGTTATGTGTTAATGTGGCTATGTTTTTGTGTAAGTTTTAATTTGCAAATTTTTAAGTGGTTTTTAAATTTTTTTAGGAGGTCTAAGTTGTATTTTATGTTTGAAAAATTAGCCTAGGTCTAAGGTGTACAGGTTAGAAGGTTATTTTTGTCATTTATAACTTTATAAAAAGTGTTTAGACCCTCCTTTAAGCCCCACTTACAAAAGTGGCGAAAATGGGAGGGTAGTTGGGTGGTTGGGTTAGTTGTGGGAGGATGTTACTCCTCCTTTCTCTTTAAAACTCCTATTTCATGGAGAGGGGAGACTTACTTGCTCAATTTGCTTCTTGTGAATTTATGATCTTATTTGAGTTCTTGAGGAGGGAGGCTATTGGGAAAAGGAGGAGAGAAAGATGAAGGCTTGGAGGAAGAGGATTCTCACCCAAGGATTCTGCCATTAGTGGGACATTATGTTTTGAGGTATGATGTATTTCCTTATTGATTTTATGCATTGTTGTATGTGCATGTCTAAGGGTTTTGTTGGGGGTTTTTGTGAAGACATGTTTCATTGTGTTTTGTGTGTTGTTATTTATGCATTTTATAGGGGATTTGACCCCCTCTTGCGAAGAGGTAGATTTGGTCCTCCATGTGCAAGGGGTTTGAGTGGGCGTGGCTCTCACAAATAGGGGCATCTTTATTTTTAGGGTATGAGTTCCCATGCTTATTTAGGGATATGAGTATCCCATATCTTTGTATATATTGACCATTTTTAGGGTATGAGTACCCATGCTTATTTAGGGATATGTGTATCCCATATCTATATACATATTGGTGTTGTTTTTGGAGGGATAAGGGTGTTTGATGGTGCAAATTTTTTTGATGTTCCTTTGTTATATCAATTGAATGATTAGATGTAGTTAATATTGAAAATATTCTTAATTTAAATGACATGGGGGATCACTCCTAGCCTAGGATATATTTTTGTGTTCTAAATGGATTATTTCAGCCTTAGGAGGGAATCAATCTTGAAAGGTCTTAATTAGAGAGTAGATTTCTATGAGCATTTCCAATTAGAATCAAGCCTAGAAGGGACATGGTTTTCATAACATTCTCATAATAAATTATCATATCTATGTACGAGGTTAAGGATCCCACAATAATATGGCCCACTTGTGGGACATCCTCATTTTTTCATGAAATCATATATATTTTAGAAAAAATAATGATTTAATCCTAATGGGGTCTCATTTAAGGAGTTTTCTTTTTAGGAAATTATATAAAACATCCTTGGATAGAACCTCCCAAGATTAAATCAATCCCCTAATGCAGTCTCCTCCACACCCATCAAAATGTTAACGAAAAAAAGGTTATTCACCTTTTGGGGGACCAAATGAAATCATTTATAAATTATATTTTGTAAATATATAGCCCTTAATATTATGTTTCTGAAAATTATAATATGCATTATATTTTTCTTAATATTATGTTTTTAAAATAAATATAATGAATGTAGGTTCATTATAAAAAATAATCACCTATATTCAAGATATTAGAAAAAATAACAAACCATATTAGAAAAATATCTTAAAAAATTATTTCACTCCATGCAGACTTGCTTCTTTCAATGAATTTTTAAATATATATATATATATATATATATATATATATATTTGCTAAGAGATATGTATTATGGAATAATATAGGTCTAAATTTTTTGTGAGTAGTAATAAATAAAGTTTAATAAAAATCACCAAAAATATATCTATATATTAGATAGTAGATTTAGTTGTTCAATTCTAATAAAGCATAAAGATTTTCTATTTATAGTGAAAGTTGTGCATTACGGAATAACACTACTCAATAAAAAATAATAAAAAATTTAGGAAACCAAAATTTTAGATGATATTTACAAACTGACAATTCAAAAGTGGCAAATCTGAACACTCCCTTGCACAAGGGGCTTTAGGGGGTTTAGCAACATTGTGGAATCCAAAACAAATTTCTATGGTTTTACATCAACATGAAAGCAATTGGCAACTACTTGAAGTAATGAAATTTGATACCAAATTTTGGTTATTCAACATCTATGGTCCCATGCCTACAGTGGATAAGAAACGTCTCTGGGATCATTTTTCTCAAGTTATCATGAGACTGGGGGATGCAAAAGTTATTTTGGTAGGAGATTTCAATGCCATTCCATCTCTCCAAGATAAGGTTGGGGGTATAAGTCTACCAACTAAAGTAATGAATGATTTTAGTTCTTTCATTCATATGAATGATTTGTGGGATATTTTTCCAGTTAAAGGTAAGTTCACTTGGATGAATTGAAGAAAATGATTCTTCAAATTGCAGTAAGATTGGATCGGTTCCTGATATCTTCAAATTGGCCCAATTTTTCCTATCAATTCAACTTTGAGATATTGCCTTTTCCTAATTTTGATCATTATGCAATATCCCTTATGACAGCAAACAAATCTTCCCCTTCTTTTAAATCATCATTCAAGTTTGAGAGCATGTGGTTTAGATACCCTAACTTTGTGGAGGTGATCCGCCAATGGTGGATTTCTACTCCTTTTGCACCTGGAACAATGATGTTCCAGTTGTGCAAAAAATTGATACATATTAAACAATTCATAAAATGGAACAAGGAGACATTTAAGAATATCTTTCAATAAAAGGATCTGATCCATCAAGAACTAGAAGATGTTCATGCAAAACTTATACAACAGGGACTTGATGATTTACTTTATGATAAATAGAAGAAATTACAAGCGGAGTGGGAAGAGCAAAGTGCTAGAGAGGAAGCCTACTGGAGGCAGAAATTGTGGGAACTGTGGCTAAGAGAAGGTGACAAAAACACTAAGTATTTCCATGCTTCTACTCAAATTAAAAGAGTGGCTAAGGTTGTCCAAGTTGTCAAAGAGATTCCATCAGGTAACTGGCTCACAAAAGGAGAGGATGTAAGAAGAGAATGTGTCAAATTTTTTCTAGATCTTTTAACTACCCCAAATGATAGAAATGAGCAAAATGAGCAGGACGAGGAAGAATTACTGCAATCAATTCTGGCACTCATATTTGTAAAGGAAAATGAAGAATTATTGAAGCCATTTACAATTGAGGAACTCAAAAAGGTATTTTTTTCTTTGCCTCTTGATAAAGCACCTGGGCCTGATGGCTTTACTGCTTTATTTTTCTAGAAGTGTTGGGAAATTGTGTGCTATGATCTCTTATGGGCATTAGAAGAATCACATAGAACTGGAACATTGCTCAAATTGATTAATGTAACTAATATTGTCATCATTCCTAAAGTAAGTGAACCTTCCTCATTTGTAGAATATAGGCCTATTTCTTTGTGTAACACAATATATAAGATTTTTTCCAAGGCAATATATTTGAGATTACAACCTATCATCCTGAGGATAATTTCACAAGAGTAAGGGGTTTTGTTCTAGGAAAAGCAACATATGAAGGGGAAATTGTGGCCCACAAGACCCTACACTCAATAATAGCCAATAAAGTCCCTTCCATCATCATCAAGCTTGATATGATGAAGGTGTATGATAAGGTTAATTGGAGTTTTTGGAGGAAAGTAATTCTTAAATTTGGTTTTTTAGCGAGATGGTGTCGATGGATTATTACATACTTATCAGGAGCCAAATTCTCAGTGGTTCTCAATGGTTCGCCAACAATATTTTTCAGTGCTTCTCAAGGTGTAAGGCAAGGTGATCCCATGTCCCCTTTCCTGTTTATCATTATGGAAGAGGCTTTAAGCAGATATATCACTAAGATACATTCTCTTGGCTTATGGAAAGGAATCCAAATTGAAAATATAGATCTGGCAGTTACTCATTCTCTATTTGCATATGACATGAATTTATTTGGGGTTGCAACTTGAGAAGAAGCCATTCAAATTAATGAAGTTATAAATAAATACTCTTCAGCCTCAGGTTAGTGGATTAATGCTAAAAAGTCTAAAATTCACATTCTTAATACAAGTGAGGCCAATGAGAAAAAGATTCTCAATATATTAGGGTTTCAAAAAGTAGCTCTATCATGTTCATATTTAGGGATACCTTTTTTTGCAAGCCCAAATAAAGCTACTTACTGGGTAAAATCAATTGAAAGGATAAAATCTAGGATATCAATATGGAAAGCTAGATGGTTGTCTTTAGCGAGTAGAATCCTACTAGTTAAAGTTGTACTCTCCTCAATACCAAATTATTTTCTTGCAGTCTTAAAGGCACCAAAATCTGTAATTATTGAAATTGAGAGATTGATTAGAACCTTCATATGGAAAGGGAATATGGATGACAACAAGAAGGTACCTTTAATATCTCTTGAAGCTATGTCTCAAGGAAAATCTCAAGGTGGAGTGGGGATTGTGAACCTCTCAAAGAAAAACAAAGCATTTGGTTCAAAATTAGCCTAGAAAATGTATGTGAATCCGCAAGCTAAGTGGTGTCAAATAATGCAGGGAAAGTACTTAGATAGAAATGACCCTACAAGTATTTTCACGGTTGCTAATCCTCCAAAAGGATCAGCTATTTGGAAATTTCTAATCTCTTGCAGAAAATTAGTAAGTTCATTCATCTCTTGGGAGGTAAATAATGGTCAAAGGGTTAAATTTTGGAAGGATTCTTGGAATGTTAATCTCCCATTGTAGAATATCCCAAAACTTCTCCCAATAGTGGAAACTTTAAGAGACGTTTGGGGAGACAATTTTTTGAATTATGTTCATTTGGTGGATCCCTTTTCAGGGAAGGTAACTTGGAAGCAAATTTCACATCCTTCCCTGTCTACTCATCACTATAGTGTTCTGCAAAACATACTGGAAACAAGGATGGTGTATCTTTCTTCCAAACTGGATAAATAAATATGGGTTCCCTCAAAATATGGAAATTATATGGTAAGTCAAGGATGCAAGGCATTAAATCAGGATTCAAGCCATCTTCTTACCCAAAGGGCTTACTCATTCTACTAGGATAATAAAATTCTCCCCAAGGAAGGAAGTTTCGCATGGCTAGCATTGAAGAAACGTATCTTAACCAGTGATAGGCTAGCCAAGCTAAGAATAGACGATCCCTTTATGTGTCCTTTATGTACTGAGGAGTTAGAAAATGTTGATCATTTATTTGTCAATTGTAAGTTTGCACAAAAAAGCTGGGAGTTTATTCTTAATAAGCTCAATTTGTGCATGCCCCTTCCAAAGTCCTTATGGGATTTATTCCAAAGCTGGCCAATCCTCTACAAATCATCTTTTTTTGCTTACATATGGAGAGTTGTGTCAATCCTTGTAATATGGAATCTATGGTGGGAAAGAAACTTGTGAATCTTCAGGAATGTATCCTACCCCACTAATGTAGTCAATGCAAAAATTGAAAATGCAATTTCTAAGGTAGTAAATGTGAATACTAAAGAAACTAAAGACATCAGTTCCTCTTTTACTAGTTGGGATAATACCATTTTACAGAATTGGAAGCAGATAAAATTCCCTTTTCTAGGCAACCTATTGCAATTAAAACTAGAGAAGTGTGACAAAAAGTAGGTAAAATGGAAGACTCCCTAGGTTGATTTTATAAATTTGAATTTTGATGGTGCATCGAAAGGCAATCCGAGGGAATCAAGTGTAGGGGTTTGTTTACGCAATCCTCAGGGAAAGGTTTTACCTTTATGTTCCAAGTATCTTAATAACGGATCTAATAATTTAGCCAAAGCTAACGCTTTAATGTTAGGGTTGGAAATGGCCCTAGAGATGGGTATTGAAAACCTCCATATCGAAGGTGACTCCTTACTGATAATTAATGTGACTAAAGAAAAGAAAATTCAAAATTGGAGCCTTAAGTATATCCTTCAGAAAGCATGGGATCTTCTTGACAAGTTTAAACATTATATGATAACCCATACTTATAGAGAGGGAAATAAATTAGCATATTTTCTAGCTAACATGGGCAACTCAAAGCAGGAAATTTGTATTACATATGATCTTTCTTCGCTTGACAATTTTCCTCACTTAGTTCAAATGATTGACCAGGATATTTGCCTCCTAAAGTAAGGGATGCATTTTTGTATCCAATGAGTATGAAAACTATATTGGAAAACATAAGTTCGACTAAATTTGGCAGGGAAAGCTAACTTTTTTGATGTTTTGATGCTAAAATTGGCATTACTTGTCATGATTATACCTTGGGTTTCAACTTTATATTCTTACGCAAGGGAATTATTTTTCCTGAAAATTGAAAGCGGATTGGTACCCTAAGGATATTGTCATGTGCTCTAATATGCAATGAGAAATTTATAAAAAGAAGTGATGGGATGGGTTGTACATGCAAATTTTGGCCACACTTAAATTCACTCCTTCTTTGGAAAATACTGGAGGTTGTATATGCAAACTTTGGCCATAATTAATTTTTTCACTTCTTTGGTGAATGTTATCGAGTCTCATGATGGTATCCTTATGGTACCTTTCGTGTGTGGCAGTACCTCACATTAATCTTTTGCAGGAAATTTAATCCTTTTTGCATGATCTGGTATATCTTAAAGGACTTTTCCTTATTAATCTTTTTCCATACGACACAGTTGCCATTATTACCACTATAAATTGTGCAAAGGTTTCTTTGGGGTTTTTAAAAAATAGCATTTTATCATCCATTTTCAATAGTCTATTTCAAGAAGCTTCTGTGAGTGTCACCAAGTAGTTCATTCAAAATTCAGTAACTAGTGAGAAACATGGCCTCAGCCTAAGAGCTCGACGTTTATTATTCCCTTCTCAAGTGCTATCGATATTCTTATCAAATGCTATGGATTTACTTTAGTCATTGAGGGAATTAGAGTTAATTGTAGCAAAATTTGTAAACCATCAGTTCATTGATAAGAATGATTTGTTGTCTCTTGTGCAAAAATATAATTTGTTCACTGGGGAGGGATACATTGGAGGCTTATTCCCTCATGAGTATGTAAAGGAAAATTATGGGTTTGAAGAAATATTAAAAGCTATCAGATTGGGTCTTCAATTTCAAAATGATTATGTTCTGCTAACTGTTCTAAAGAAACATGACAAGGGAATCTATGTGTCTTTGGAGTCTAAAATCAAAGAAAAGTTTTGTTGATGTGTTTTTTATGCACTTCTCAACACAGGTAATGCATAGGTGCATCACCTCTCTTGAAAGAAAATCTTCCACAATCAGATTGCGCAATCACCATCCCGGTCTCTAATGTTAGGTCTTGATAGTGCTTTATTCGCCGTTTTGATGTATTTGCTGGAATCACAAGGCGGTCTTACGATGAGCCATAAAAGCATGGGAAGTTGGGTTTGGTAAAATGCAGCTTCAAAGTGCCGAAGTGAATGAAACAGCTGGTTATCCACTCTCAAGCGCTCGCAACTCATCAAGTTCATCCTACCGCTGGTGATGCTTTGGTCCTACTCTATATTAAAGTTGTGCTGAAGTAAAAGGAGAAGGGTTAAGAAAGCTTATTCTTAATCCTAAGCTACCAAATAATAGGCAACAATGAAAGTCGCTAAAGTGCTAAACCGAGTTTTGCCGACCCTCGCTATGTCCCGGCTGTTTCGCTACCAAACCGCAATCTTCTAAGGTCCGCTGGATTTCAAATTCTCATAACATATGTATTAACGCGAACATGCAATTGAGCTAGCTGCGTGAATGACAAAAGAAACCTAGGCTAACTTTGCATTTCCATCAACAAGTGCCAAAAAGCATGGGCCGAAGTCATCAACATTATACCAACACCATCATGACAGCCATTCAAGAAACTAATACTAAAACTAACATGAAAGGAAAAACCATGCATGCAAGATGAGCAAAATCAAAGAGAACATCCATAAAATCATGCAATGCTATCTTCTATTGCTGCAATTTTTTTTTACACCAGCTCTCCAACTTCTTACAAATGAGGCAACATGCCCAATATTATGAAACTCTAAAACGCCCAAGTGTCTGCAAAGAATAATCCTGCTAACAACAACCGGCCAAAAGAGTCCCACTACCAACAGGCTAAATGCACATTCCATCCAAGTCACCGAGATCCCAGCGTACCGCAATGCTACCGGAAGATAATAGCTACGGGTCATGCCAGAGCCTATCATTAGCTCCCTTCCCTAGTATCTGTGCTCTGATCTGGCTCTTCATGTAGCTTCAAGAACGCCCCATCCAAGTTGGCCACAGGTGGTACTGGCAGAACCCTAAGTTGATTCTCAATGGACGCAATCTCTCCTCTTGAGTGTTTGACCGACTTATCCTAGTCTAACCTATACGTTAGGTATTTTCCAATAACTGCAAGGTAGGTGGCTGCATCATCTAGTTGGTGCTCAGACACAGAGTCATCATTACTTGGTGCATAGACATCACACCACCAACTTCCTCAATTATTCTAGGCTCAAATACTTGGGTGTGATCTTCCTTCTTCCTGTCATGATTCCAAAGAAGGCAATGGATCCATTGTAAACACCAGCTATGATATCATCAATTTTCCTCCCCCATTTGTAAACCTTCTTCAATACTTTCTGCCTGATCTGCAATGACTTTGTTCTCAGGGATCCTACCCTTAGTGTCCATCT
Source organism: Sequoia sempervirens (assembly GCA_007258455.2). Lineage (NCBI taxonomy): Eukaryota > Viridiplantae > Streptophyta > Pinopsida > Cupressales > Cupressaceae > Sequoia > Sequoia sempervirens. The sequence goes on along the minus strand of VDFB02148429.1, from coordinate 19,874 downwards.
TAATCCTTTCTGCATCAGACATTGAGGACCCAGCTGCTGCCTTGCTTGATCCAGCTTGCAATCAACATGAAAATCAAAGTAAAAACCATCAAAAATCAAGATTAATCCATCAAAACACCATAAGAATGCCTCTCAGAAAGTCAAGGTGTCATTAAAATCCATATAAAATGACCACAACAAATTTCGGGTTTCAAGACCATCCGAAAAATCTAGGCTAGAGAGGAATTTTGGGAAATTCCTGACTGATCGAATTCCAACGAAAAAACCAAGAAACACCTATTTAATCGTCAAACCTAATCATTTTTCATCAATAAATCACATGAGAGATCCAAATATGAAATAATCATCAAATGTATCACAAATTATAAACGAATCCAATTATTTCATGTTCCTTTATATTTCACCAAAGTTCAAAAACCGGGTCTGTGGAGAAATTCGCGAAAACGCCCGTGGAGGGATCGAGGATCAGAGATGGTGGATTTCGCAGAAACTGCGACCGGTCAAACACATCCATGGAGAAGGCGTTCGTTCGTCTTCGCACAAAGTTTATTATCTGCACACGGCCACCCATAGACATCGCCTCGACGATCGGCGACAAGGTGTCGCGTCGACGAGAGATTTTGGTATAAAGTCATAGCGAATCGCCCTTGTCTCACTGACAGAAACAGAGTTTGAGTAATCACTTCGGCTAGACAAATTTATCTATGTGATGTCTCAGCAAGTCCGCAGAGTCCTACCGAAGGCACATGTAACAATTTTATCGGTATAACTTGAGTGGTCAGGGAAGGGTCGTGGGGAGTCATTTGTCTTGCTGACTTTGAAGCCCCGGGCGAAACACCTCGGTGTAAACAAGTTTGGCGTAACATCCCAAATGGCTGCGTAGGTTCCCGGCCAACGATTTCGCATGAGCGATATGGTCGTGAATGGAACATGCATTCAGGAGGGTTTCTCTTTGCAACATCCACCGGCGAGGTGGGGGAGTCCCGTAAAGAAAGAATTTTTTGGAAGATTAGCGAACTCGGGCGTGAAAGTTCTACCAACTTCAGTGGTTCCCGTTGAATTCGAAGCGATGGCTAGTATGACTTGGCGATCTTCCGGCGACATTATAAAGTCACCCCGAATAGAAGACTCGGCAAGATAACTGGTGTATCCGACCAAATAATGCAAACGGCGAAGGATTTTCAAAGAAATGCAGGTAAATGGAGTGATATCCACTTACTCGGCGAAATTCTTCAAGGTGTAGTCACGCTTTACATCTCAATGATCTTGAAATGGTCACAAATAAGGGAACTGAAGCGATGGATTATTGATTTCATCCGCATTAATCAACCAACTATGGATTTTGACAAGTCTAACTTTGGGCAAGTCAGGGACGGGCCTTTCATGAATTTTCTTTGCATTCTGGGTCAATCTTAAGATGAAATTACCCAATATGCCACTTCCCTAAGTCAAAACCCTATTCATCTACCATTAGCACACAGACAAGCTCAGAATTTAGTTGTTTCCACTATTGATTCACTACTAGGGTTTACTAATTATTCTCAAGCAAGATTCATTAAAATGTAGATGGACACATGAACTCAAAACCCACCTGGGAGATGACAAAGGATGCAATATTGAACAACCCTAGCATGAAATGATCCAAAAGACCCAAAAACCAAGTTAGATACACCCTTCAAAGCACGCATGAAGCCAATAACGCAAGCGACAGGACGGTCAAAAAACCCAGGAATCCGACGATAGGGCAGAATCTGGGAAAATCCGGTCCTCACGAAAATCTACAAAAATTGAAAATCCCCAAACCATGAAGGTCTAGTTGGAATCCAAGCAAGATCCGAGAAAATCCGACCAGGGCGGAAAATCCTGAATCCAAGCAAAAGCTCGAAATTCATCCAGAACTTAGGATTTTCAATGAATACCCTAGGGGAAACACTTATGCAATCAAAATATACATTTAAGCACATGCCTAAGTAGGACAAAACCTTAAAAGAAAGGGCCAAGAAGCCAAAACCAAAGCGAAAGAGGGTCCTGCTTTCAGCGGGGCGTGTGTGAAAAAAATTGCACAAGTTTTATACCATTTCCTTCCTTTGGGATCATGTGCAGAAATTTCCCTTAACGCATTTTTCTAGAAAAAAAGAAAAGTTGCAAATTGAGTTTGAATCCCAAGTGTTTAGAGAATCTCATGATTACCCATGTGTGGAGCCTTCCAATTCTCTATGCCATGGTTTAAAGGCAAGTAGTTGTGTAGAAGTTATGGCTCAAATAGAAGATGAAGTGGTTCCTTTTACTGGCTATGACTTTTTTGCAAGAGAGATGCATCTTCCCAAAATATCTGAGTAGCAGGATGAGCAAGTTGTGGTGCAAGACCAGAATTCAACCTATGTAGAGCGAATGGAAGAGCAACTAGAAATTCAGGTAGTTAAAATGTTTTTGATACAATTTTTTGGTAGAGGCTTCACATGCACATGTTTGAAAATTATGCCTCATTCTGCATCTTGTATTGGGTTTTTTCAGTTGGATTAAGGTGGTGGTATTGTAGGTAGTCTTTTTTTGAAAATCTGATTATCGATACCCTACATGTGGGTTAATTTTTGTAATTGATTGTAATAGCTTGAATCAAACTTTTGTATCGTTTGGGTTATAATTGGAGGTTTTCTTCCCAGTTCTTTCCTACCGGTATGCCCTCTGAACCAAGATTATGTATATATTTTTATATAAATTAATATATTATAGTGGCTTGTCCACTTTTGTCAAATAATAATAATAATAATAATAATAAACTTAAAATTAATTTAAAAAATAATAAATAATAAATAATAGAAATAAATTTTTAATTTTTAAAAAATAGCTTGAATCTACAAAGAAAATACCATAGCTCATTAGTTTATGTCATCCTTAAATTATTGACCATGTGTTCCCTACAATTGAAACAAATTAAAAAGTACTAAAAAAATGTTGATTTTGAGTGTCCTACTTAGGCCAAAAAGTGGAACACACTATTGTGGGATCACCTAGGTGCTTGCACAGTTATCATCTAAGGTGTATGGAATACTCAACAAGCTATCAATTCATGACTTATACAAAGTTATTTTCATTAATTAACATTCAATTTGGTGTTCTCCTATTATTTCTTACTACAATCAACCCCTTCCTATAATCCTTGTGTGTGCCTTGGAATTATACCATAAAGGAATCAATACCTTTCTTGCTCTTTTCTCTAAGTCTACTAGGAGTCCTTTGAATTGGATGAATACAAAGTTGAAGTACAAAATTCATAATTAGGATTTTGTATCATTCCAAACTATTCTTGAGTCTATTACTCCCAATATGATGAGGGCAACAAGCTTCAAACCTTAGTGGAAAGATTGGAAATGGTATCTATATATTCCATTTCATAATTACAAACAATGCAATGGATATATTTTTATTTCTCTTCTCCTTCATATGGTTTCAAAATTGAACCATAAATGGTTACTAGTCTTTTATGTTCTCTTGGCATGACAAATTTTAGACTATTTGGTCAGCTATCCTTGAGCAAAAACTTACAATTTTTTCCTAGTGTGTTCTCTACTAAGGCCTTACAATTAGTATTTAGTTAACACATTTGGGTCAAATTTGTTGTTAATCCTTATTTTTTATTTTGCAAATATCAAGAGACTCTCAACTACCTATTCTAGTTGCTAATCCTTTTTTTTTAGATTTCAAGGGCCTAGGTTTCTTAAAATTGGATTCATGATTTTCTTTGGCTTTATAGGCTTGAATATTTTTCTTGGCATATGATTACTAGATTTGACATATTTTTAAGGTGAAAATTCCTTCTATGAATTAATAACACATATTTTTTCTATTTTATTTGGTTTTTATAGTAGTATTCACTTCTTTCTTTATGTTAAGGCTACAAATTACTTCAACATTTTGATATAGATTTAGGTACAAGAAAATATTTTTTTACTTGAAATGACACATTTATAGGTGCTTTTGGATCATTAGGGCAATGTCACATATATTGTGATGCAAGAGCATCTAGGGCATATGAGAAATCTTGCATCAATCTGAGTAATTTCTTTTCAATAAGGGTTGAATCGACTTCAGCTAGCTAAGTATGGCAGTCTGCATGAGTTCGGACATCGACATTCAGTGTTAATTGATGATGACAAAGAACAACTGATAGGTGGCAACAGTCTGACAGACTTTGAAGGAAGTTGTGGTATGGCAGGTTGGAAACCGCAACCCTGCGATGGTTTGATGATGGAGTCTGTGATATGGTAGTAACCCATAGACACCGTGATGGTCATTTGGATGGTCTATGGTGGAACGGTATCCTACAGTATCATGATAAATGAGAACTAAGTCATGGAAAAAGCCTTTAGTGGGACCCAATAGGGAGGTGATGGAGTTTGATGCAATGGATGGACGGATTGCGAAATGTGATTGGATGACAGGTCAATTTGTATCATTGTTGTGAATTGTGAATGATGACAAGGATGGCGATTAGCGAGAGAGATCAATATCGACATGACATGGAATGGTCTTAGCCCGATAACGCAATGTGTCTTTGATAGCTTGGTGTGAAGATGGTGATTGATGGCATGCTCAAAATGATAGTGTAGAGAACAAGGAAACCATTACTGATTGTTGGTTGGGAAATGGAGGCGGTACTAAGGCAAATAGGTGAAAAATGAAATGATGATCAGATTATAGGAAACCCTAGATGGTTGATGTTTTTACAGTGAAGGATATTCCTTGCTAGGAAATAGGATATAAACCTATAAAAAGGGAGGACGTAGTGACGATGAGTGAAGCTAGGGCTTGGAGGCTTGATTGTAAGGTCATGAGAGCCTAGAGAAAAGTTTGGCTCAGATTTGCATATTTGCAAATGATGTATTCAGGAGACCATATGATGGTAGTGTAATGTTGTAATGTCATTCCAAAAATAAAAGAAAGCTTTGCTCTTGCATCTTTGTTGTGCAAACCTATGTTGTTGTGATGAGTTTTAGTTGGTAAGGAGAGTACCCTTCATCATATTGTTGCTAAAGTGCCACTAACCTACCCTCGAATAAGCATCACTCCCCTCCTCATGGATGGATTTTTGGATGTAGTTAGATTTCCATGGTGGACATGAATCTCAATCACATGCTTCTCATCCACTCTAAGAAGAGCCAACAACCAATTTTTTTATGGTTGGTCTCAACCATCCTATCTACCTTTCACCTCTTTCAATCCTCTTCACTATGGGGCCTTTACATGGTTGGACTCTAAAATATTTCCTTATCTTACTTTGGTCACATATCCTATTCATGACACTTACCCTCTACTAAAGAAGAAAATGAAGAGGGTGTGACTACTCATTGGGAGAGCTTGTTCTTGATAATTTAAACTTTGTTGACATTTGGAAAAAGATAGATGGCTATGATTCATCTATAGCTAATGACTTGGCTATTTCCACTTAACAACTATACCTCTTGTGACTTCAAATATATTAATTAGAACTATGCCTTGTATGAATTTAGGGGTGTAATATTTTCTCCCACCTTCTATGTATATATGTATATGTATATGTATATACATATACATATATAGATATATAGATATACATAAATAAACAAAAACATAAAATTATACAATCATCATAAATATACGTATGCATATACATATATGCATACATACATACATATATACATGTAGATATACATATATATGTTCTTACGCACATACATACATACATACACAAAAATATAAAATTATACAATCATCATATTTAACTCTTATTTCATAAAGATGGAAAATTAATAACTATCCCTTACTACACCCAATTAAATAATAATTATATTAAAAAAATTAAACTATCTATAAAATTTATTTATTTATAAATGGAATTTTTAAAATACAATCATTTCTAAAGTGAAACATGTCTCTACCAAGATATAATTCCTAATCAATTCAAACTTAGTAGAATTTGACACCTTGAAAACGAAATCATTCTTATTTTTGCTTTCCATAAGGATAATTAATCTTTGACAGGTTATAAATCACAGTTGTTTGTTATCTCTAATATAATGGTTATTCATAGCAACTCCTTGAAATTATTATTTTCTTCTAGTTTAATTAGTATCATCTAGTCTTGACATATTAAATAATGTTTCAAAGACAACTTTTCTTAATAACCTTGCCACCTGTTTTGAACCGAGTTGGCATAACACATCAGCCATCTATTAGTGGTAAACATCATAAACATGAAACTTAAATATATACACATAATTTTAATCAACAATCATCATGGTTTCTTCTTCATTTGTGTTGCCTTTGATTGATCCAAGATTATACATGTGAATAACATCATATTTAGTTTCCTTTTCTTGTCCCTTTACTTATACATCACTAATATCATAGGTTGACCAATAAACCATTATGACATGGAATATAGTGTTAGTTAATATATGGCAAGGACAATGATAGCTATTTACCCACACACCATTCATTTCCATTTTGAAGCTTTCAACCTATATTATATTTATTAATCTTCTCTCTTGAACTAGGAAGTATAAATGTCTATTCACAACCATAAAAGCACTATAACTTACAAATTATTTTCCTGAGTTGGTGTGAATTTTTTAATAAGCAATATTTATATGAAGTAACATAAAATTTTAAAATTTCTTAAATTTTTACAATATTTAACAAAAATATATATAAAAAACATAAATTTAAGTTGACCCATTTCATTAAAAACATTATAATTTATAAATTAAATTAAAATATATAAACAATAAAAATAAAATTTTGATATATCAATTCATACGGGTAGTAGAGATGGTTTGAATCTTGGGTTTGTTCTTCAAGGTCTTGGGTTCGCTCTTCAGAGTCTTGGGTTCAATTCTGAGGTCCAAACTCATTTGATGTGAGTGGCTTGCAGACGATTGTTCTCATCCTTAAAGGACTAGTCTCGCCTCAGCTCGTGCCTTCCTGAACCTCAATTAGACATTAAAAAAAAAAAAAAAAACTCAAGATAAAATAGATTGAACGTTAGGTTGAATTGTGAGAATACCTTTGAATTATTAAAAAAAAATGAAAACCAAAAACTATAATATACCATATAAGACCAGTCAAATATAAAATATTAAAAAGGTAATGGCAATGAACTATTGAAATACTTTAGTTGACAAATGAATAGGAAAAGGAAGAGTGTAGGTGAATTGAATTGAAATAAATCATGATTGGTGTGGTCACGTAATTGATCAAAGAGAAGTAAAATTGAACATAGAAGTAAGTGAAATTGAATTGGAAGAGGTTTGAAAATTAATTTCAAACAAAGACTTTAGGGCCATGTGTAGTACATTATTTATTGCAATAAGTGGGGTATATCTGGTGGTTCTAAAAAGTAGAAGACAAAAAGAATGGATTAGAATTTAAATTTGTTGATTTGCTCCCATAGTATAACTTACTGTGTGTGAACAATTATAACATAATGTGCACTAACAAAGAAAAAGTAAAAAGTGTAGTAGAAAATGTTTGGTGTGGTTTTTCTTTGTGCTCCACAAAGACAAAGGGGGCAAAGTCAAAAACTCCTTTTCATTCAAATTTTATATTCAAAACTAATAAAGTCCAATTATCATCATTGAATGGATTGTTTATTATATTATATGTTAAGGTGTTGGTAGACACATATTTCTAAGAAAGATCATGGCATGCACTAGCAATTTTGGACTTATGTTTGGAGGACATGTTTTCAAGGAGATGGAGAAATTTCAATTTGAACAAGTCATTTATTTCAATTTTTAATTTTTAGATTGTTTCCTACTCCGTTGAATGATGTTTGGTATTGGAAAAGGCCATAAAATAATTGTGATAAATATGCTAATGAATGTTTAAGAAATTTAAATGAATAAAATATGGTATTTAGTTTTAGAATTGATGTAGATTTGATTTTGATAGATGGTATAGATGATTTGTTGTTATATTAGAATATTAGACACTTACTTTTAAACTAGTAAATATATTGTTTAATTTTCTAGATTCTCTTTTTTTATTATTTAAAAAATATTTATATATATTATTTTGATTTTTATTAGTGAAATTAATTTGATAAATGATATAGGAGTATATTGAAAAATTTGACAATCAATACTAATTAAAATATTTTGTTTCCTTTTTTGTTTATTTACTCTAAATTTTGACCTATAGATGTAGAATAGAAAATTTGCATTCACATTCAAACTAATTTTCCTCTTAAAATGGTATCTTAAATATGTGAAAAACTCCACTTACCACATAAGTTGTTGAATTGCAATCCAAGCTCTTGAAAATAGGAGTTTGCAGATTTGATCTTGGAGGAAGTTGCAAATTACATGTGGCACCCTTGATTCCCAACTAGTGTGCCCATATAAAGGAAGAGTTGTAATTAAGAGAGGAGTTTACTTGTCCTCTTGAGTCTTGCATCTCATAGTTGCTAGATTGTTCAAGTCTTGTTTGAGACTTTCATGTCAAATTTAACATCTCTTAGAGGATGGTGTCATTCAAGACTTAGTTTCTAGAGTTCTATTTTAAGTTGATCTCTCTTCATTGGAATTAGATGTCACATTGATGGGGGGCTCTACTTTCACTCATACTTTCTCTTCTATATTTTCTCTTAGATATTTCTTAGAAATTCCTTCAAATTCTTCTCATTTTTTGAGATAAAATGAGCTTATTAAAGTTGGATTCTAGATCATTTTAATGTATGTCAAAGGTGGAATAAGGAATTCGATGTCTTTTGTATACTTATAACATAAGGGAGAAGTTCAAAGTCATTGTTGGAGCTAGTTTTATAATAGGGCTATATATTTTCGGTGTAATTATTCTTTTATGTTTTAGCTATCGTCTTGTGTGGCTTTGTATGGATTTATAATTTAAAAAGAAAAATTATATGAGGAGGTGCATAAATTATTCCCCAAATAATTATGATGTAATCTTATTCTTTCATGGTAGTAAAAATCAACAATTTTCTACATGTTTGGTGTTCCTAAATAGTCATTAGATTTTTTTTAAATGGTGAAAGAGTATTCAAGGTGTAAGATAAATCTTGCATCAAACGAAAAATATTTTATTTTACATTTGTTTATTTTACAATTATTTTAATAGTGTTCTAGAGTAGTTGTAGTAATGTGAGTGAATTTTTGTCAATGCATATTATTGCATTCATGTATTACAAAGTTCATAGCCTTATATCTATAACCGCAAGCACCATCTAGTCATCAATGACACCACAAAGCATCATAATTGATTATTGGTTTTAGATCGGATCATATATTTTATCACATGTCTAAAATTTTCTATTATATTTTCATGTGTTTATATTTAAGTTACATGTATGTATTTCATCCAAAAATTTAGTTAGAAGATATGTTTATTTATTTACTATAAATGATAAATATTTAAAATTATGCAACAAGTATTTAAGACTTATGTCAGTATTTAATGTTTCACACTTCATTATAGGTCTAGAGAGGGTTCACATATGGAATTGTGTTAAATTTGAAGAGTTTCAACTTGAATTATATTATAAATATGATGTTTAACATTACTAGTTTCAACCTTCACACTACACCTAGATGATGCACCAACTTCTAAGGTTGATCAAAGGGAAAAATATTTAATTTTGGGGTTTTGGATCCTTATCACATTAACCTATGGGTGTGTGTCATGATATCAACCACCAAACTCATTTTTAATACCTTTTTATATAAGAAAGTCTAATAATATTAGAAGAGAGAGAGAGAGAGAGAAGAAGAGGTAGTGAAGTAGACAAAATAGATTGAACACCTATCTTCATAAATAATATTAGAGCTAGAAGAAGAGGCTACATAAATAGAAGATTAAAAATAAAGTGAATAAGGAAGAAATATGTTAAGTGAGATCACAAGATTTGTTTTGTAACTGAAGGTCTCAACTTGAACATGTTATTTAGTGCTTATAAAATTTAAATGTATTTTATTAACTATAGTGTCATAAATTTTCACCCCTAACAATTTCACACTATGTTTAGCTCCTCATTAAGTGCTTGGGCCTAATTATGCTTATTATTTATCCATTTATTGTTGTCTTCATAAATTCAAATTAATTTTAGGAATTATATTTAGTTATTAATTTAACAAGCGTCAAAAATTTAAAATAGGTCTAGTCAAGGGCACTCTCACCCTTAACTGGCCTATTTTGCCTAAATTTTAATATTTTATTATCAACATTAATATGTTTGTAAATAGAGGTTCACTTATTGTCATTTCAAAAGAATTATTGTGGGAAATATTGAAATGCACATAAATATAAGTATTTTTCACCATTTGAACACCTAGGAAAAATTGGAGCAATTTGAATATCAATTGAGCATCCTAAAAGGCAATTCAAGAGCAGAATAAGCAGTATTTTCACAACGCTTTCATCAATAAAGATCATGTGTGCAATGCATCATAAAATTCATGTTTAAGCATGGAGTAATATTTTTTCACATTTCATGTTCATTATCATTGTGAGTACTACCATTTTTTGTGTGGTCTCACAACACACCCCAAGACTAAAAAGACTTGGGGACCCAAGTAAAAAATAACTCTTATGGCAGGGGCTAGCAAATTGAAAGATCACCGGAAGTGAAAAGCAAAGAGAAATCTTTAATCAAATAGTACTTCATAATGTAAATGTTTTGGGTATCAGGTATCGGGAACCGGAAACGTTTGAAAAGGAAAAAGGTAATGTAAGTTTGAATGGAAGGCTTCAATCCAATGTTTGTACTTCGGTAAAATGGAATCTGATAAGATGGAAGTCTGGTAAAACCGAAGTCTAAGAAATTTCATGGGTAAAGCTGAATACAGGGTATTGGGTACCGGGTTGCAATGAGAAATTAAATTTTAAAGTTTTGAGCTTTTCTAATTATTCTAGTAATCCGGTATATATGTGAGGATTTATGATATGCTAGAAAGCATGTTATTTATGAGATTTTTGTACTAACATTTGAATAATGGTTTTATTTACATGAGATGTTATAAATGTTTTCTTTCTTTAAAAGGGATTTAATGTGTGGAATTTGTGATTGCAAGAGATATAGATTGTGATGCAAAGTTTAGGTATGGACGGTTAGGAAAATTGTATTTGTGAACAAATCTGATGATGTTGCTAGGTTCAATGATGCACTTTAAAAGCTCATGCTAGAATACAGCTCTTTGCAAAGATGTGCCAAATACCAAAATCCTGAGACACTGGAGTTCAAGCATGTAGCAGAGAAGTGTACTTATTCTGGGAGTGGTTCGTTCCTGGAATGTTCAAATCGAGGATGAACTTGAGGTATAGGAACGATACTTCCACCTGATCACTCCAATTTTGTGGGAAGTTCCTATATTTTGTTTGAGCGGATTTGTTTGGTTCCAAGAAAGAACCCTGATGATTAAAGATTAACAACTGAAGAGCTTCAATGTGTAATTAGAGTTGACCTTCATTGACTTTGATTACAATTCTCCTATTAGTCACTACATTCCATGTGCCTTGATGTGATTGGTCCCTTGGTTTTCCTCTCATGTATTTTTCTTATCCCATATGAGCCTTGTGTTCTATAAAAGGCCAGAGGATACCTCTTTTTTTTTAAGTTTAGAATTTGTGGATGTCAGAAGAGCATAAAACATTTTTTAAGTTTTGTTCCTTTTTCCTATTTTTTGAATTATTCTGACATAAAACTTTGTATGCACGTAGACATTGATTAATATCATGGACAATTAGATAGCCACCTATCTCATGAATCTTTTGTAGTTGGTTTTGTTAGTTCAGCCAAACAAGACTATATGTTGTGTCGTTTAAGGGTACATACAAAACCTACCCAGTGTCTAGACTAAAACCTCCTCTCTTTAAAAGCTTGCACCATTTTATATGTAGCTGTGAAGCAATCTGGTGAAGTATAAAGCGGTTTGCTCTATTTTAGTTGATTCTTTGGGGCATGCATGGAGAATAACAGGGAGAAAATTTCAATTTTCAATATTTTATATGCTTTATTTTAGAGTAGATGTTAAATTCTTGAAAATGTTCCAAAATTAAATGAATGGGTGGAATTTTATTGAAAATATTTCATGTTCTATAAAGTTTCTAAATGTTTAATGCTAAATCTACTTAAGTGATAGCAAATAATTTGTGATTTTAATGAAATATTATTGCAAATCTTTTGATTTCATGATACTTGTCTTTATGATCCAATTGAAAACTCAATCCTAAAATATATAATTCTAAATAACCATAGTCCCTTTGAGATTAAGAACAATATCACATCATACCTGAGAGCAACCCTCATGCAATCATGACCTAGTTATCGAAGACTTGGGATTGAACTAAAGCCAATATTTTCCTGTTAACGTAGAATCCCCTTTTAGATTGTCTTTGTTCCATATCTTTCAAGAAGGATAGGCTCTTTGCAGTTTTTTTGTGAAGAATTTATTTGCCCTGTTTGTTGGGATTATAATCATCATCAACACCATTTATAAGATCCTTAATCAACTATCAATTTTTCCTTGTATGATATGTGCATCATGACTTAAACCCATCAAGGAATGCATATTTGAATGGTAAGTTGTAGCATAGTGATTTATCATTTATTTTTATCCATTTTCCTCTAACCACCCTAGGGTAAGCACTCTTTATCCTACATCATCATAGTTGTTGTGGAGGTGGAAACATCAAAATAGGGTTTGACTTAGGTAATCCCTTATACAACACAAGTCTTCCTCTCTTCTCTTTCTTGTAAGTTGCAGATCTAAAGGGAATTTGGAGAAGATTGAAGACCTCAAATCAAGATCAAGCATATAAGTACATTCCATAAATTAGGGTAAGATCAGTTATTCACAATCATAAAAACTTCTAAAGTTGATTCCACCAGGGAAGCACCTAATGACTATGATGCTCCTTGCAAGTTTTGAAACTCAAAAACACTCAATTTTAGTAAAGGGAACCCTCACCCTTGTCCAAATAGTTTGATCCAAGATTTGAATTCTAGGTTCCTCAATTTTTTCTCTTTGCTCCTCTACTTTCAATTTCTATTTTTAGCTCTATATTTTTTTAATTGATTATAATTTGTTGTATTTGCACAATTGACCTATTTTCACACATAAATCACACATCAAATCATTTCATCACAATATAAACAAAAACCCAAATGGGACCAAAACCTTGATCAACCATTTTGGCTCTTCCTTGAGGATAGTAGCCAAGTGGTCTCTTTTGAGCATTTTTGTGTCCCCTGAATGTCCAAATATTGAAAAGTGTTTTACGTTAGCATTAGCCTTGGATATAATTTTCAACATCACATTAACTTTTTTATTACATATTATTAATGATTTTTTTTTCCTATATTTCAATAATATTTTGATTTAAAAGTTCCAATGGCTACTTGCTTGGATAATCTTTAATTATACCTTCCAACCTTGATTGCATTGAAAATGTTATGAGAAAATAATTTCATATTTATGTATATTGTAAATTAGTAAATTGGAGTGTTACAAGAGTGTTCACAATCTATTGAAATTGCGTAAGCAAGAGGGTCTTCTAAAATCATTACAAAAACATGTTTTATGTGGTCATGTTAGATTCTTGAGTACAATTTCTATGTAGATTTGGATCTCTATAGAAATTATACAAATTTTGGTTCCTTGGTCTCTTAAGGAGCCTTATTAGATTGTTATAAGTGGGTGTGTGGAATTTATACAAGGAAAATTCTACCATTTTTGTGTCCCCTATTATTGACTACATTAGTAAACTTTAGATTCATGTTCACCTTGATATCTAGACCTAGAATAAATAAATGGTGATGTTGAAAATTAATTTTGAGAGTGTGTGAAGAGAGAATTTTATCCTTGGTTAATACCTAAAATATGATCCAATAGTTTTGATAAGATCAAAAACATGCCAAGTAATCATGCAATATGCCTAATGTTGGGGCAGGGGTTGTATACCTTACATAAGTTATTTAATAATATACAAATTTATGTTCCATCTTGAAATGGGACACCAGAGTTTTATTAGAATAATATTTTCCTAGGAATATATTGTTGTTAAAATTTGTAAGAAAATGTATAAGCCAGAGTTATAATGAAACAAATAAAATTAATAAAACTATAAATGAATGATATTGAAATCAAAATACCTAAACATAGCTAGTTTCCAAGATAAATGCAAGAATTCACCATGGATTTCTTTGATTACTCAATAAGAAATAAAGAGAGATAAAAATATATGGCCTTATAGTTTCCAAATCTAATGAAAATGTGGAAAAGGAATAATGCCAAAAATTAAGGAATACAATGTCAAAATCTATAGTCATCACCCCCTCCTCTATTTCACTTATTTGGAAAACTCTTGCCTTTTCATATGCTACAATCAATTCATATTCTTTATTTTTATTTTTTTTTAATTTTAAATGGTTTTAAACACCTATGCATCCTCCTTCACTTCCTTTTATCTGCTTTCATCTCCATATGATGTTGATTTGATTTTACTTTATTAACAATTGCTTAAGAAGTAATAAGCTAATTTTGATAGAACATAATAATAATAAAAGCCAAGACATTGAAATGGGAAAATATTTCATTTTTTTTATAGATTCCATTTTCAAGAGTGGTGTTGATAGCTTGTTGTCCAAGATGAACCTACATCAATTACCAAAAAAGTTAAGTCTTCAAGAAACTAAAATAGCTCACAATGCTTGCTTCATCAAGTAGATTGTCATTTTAGAATTACAAAGAAAATAATTATAGTTTGTGAGTGTTGAGATTATGGATGCACAATCCCTGAAGCTCTGGAATCTTCAATAAAGGACCTTAGCCATGAAAGATAATCAACCACAAAGGAAAGTGTTGCAACTATGGAATGTTGAATAAAGACTCTATATTAATGTGATGTAATGATATGATATGATGATTGATTGATATGTTACAAATGAACAAAATATTTGATTATATAGGCAAGAAGGAAAACCTAAGATGCAAGAGATGTTGCCATGTTTCATGATCTAATAACATGTGACAACATGTGAACCCTATCTAGATGATTATTAAATGTTGAGATAAGTTCTAGAAGGACAACTCATCTTCTAGAAGGAATCTTATCCCTACAAACATGGAAGGGAATATTACCCTATTTATTAAATGATTTATTAAAAATGCAACCTAGGACTAAATGAAATATGACCTAAGTTAACTTATGCTAGTGTAATAATTAATTAATTAATTCCACTAACAGTGAGAACAAAAACTATTAACTGGTCTATTTAGAGTAAAAAATAATATTGTAGTAGTAGTTATTTACTATGAAGAAAAGAAGGAAAAAATACAAGATAAGACACATGTGTGTCTCTATTAAGGAGAGAGAAGAGAGTAATGTAGACTGTTGTATGAATTTTTTTATCATAGGTCACACTATAATATATGATGTATCTTTTCTTAGAAGAAAGAAAGTATGAGATTTTAAACTATTGAATTCCCACTCAATTGGAGTGTAGAAAGGAATATAGGATGTATGGATTTAGAAGCTACTCATGTGTATCAATGTTGATGTTAAATTATGAGTGTGCCATATATGACTTGAGAATAATGACCATTAGAGTGAGACTTGGACAAATGTAAATAAAAATGTTTGAAGTGAGTAGCATGATGTAGGGAGAGCAAGATGATCCAAAATAGGAGATGGCACAGGTTGATGTGAGCTATCATTAGAAAGAAGATAAATGCCTCAATATTATCATCAAGTATTGAAATATGAGTTTCCATAAATATATGTGAATATTTTGGTAAGTAGACCTCCCAATAAAGTGGATCTTGTAGATTGAAGAACCCTACTATAGAGAATCTTTAGATTCTCTTAAAGAAATGACTAAAATTTGTAGTAGAAATATGAGAATAAGTTCTTAAATATCATCCACTATTTATGGGGCATTAGTGTATGTCAACCCATTAGACAGATCATCTCATAAGGATGTGTCAACATAATGTGGGACAAAAAAAGCGTCAATATCATCCAAATGTGCAAGTCATCTATGGAAACATAACTCTTAGATGAAGATTCAAAGTCTCCATATGAATACTAGATGGTGGTCCAAGTAGTGAAAGGATGCTTATTATTCTCTAAATGATGTAGAATATCATTATAAATAGTGGCATTATTTCATAGATCATGTCATTGTTTTGAATTGATGCATTATTTTTATAGTCACTTGGCTTAGGAATGATCATAAAGAGACATGGTAATAGATTTTGCTCAAGGTAATGAATATGTATCCCTTGTTTCTAGGATAAATGGTTCTTTAAAGATAGCTTGATAATAAAATTATAGAATTTAATGCTAAAATCCATGATGAAACCCCCCAAAGTAGAATTTTATCTTATTCAATAATTGCAAAGCACATTTCTATAAGACTCCTAAGACTAGTACATTAAATTGGAACTTCATAAGTTTAGTGCATGCACATATACAACCCTAAATTATTTGATTTTAACATTCTTAATTGCTAAAATGACACCCCTAGCAAGTACAATGTTTGACACTTTATTTTACTAGAATTACAATACAATATTCAAGATTTAGTTAATTTTTACAAGGCCCAAAAGTGGAAAAATGCTGAAATTATTGTGTGATTACATAATAGATAGTAAAAAATTACAATACTACATGGATATTGAAAAAATACCAAATATTTTTATAATCACACCTCAAAGTGAACTAATTTTTTTAAGTTAAAAGTGATTGAATCTTTGAAAAGAATAATTGAGAAGAAAAAATTCTATGAAAACTATTTGTTTGGAAAACTAGAGTATCAAATCAAAAAATCACTAACACCACTCTGGGGTTCATGAAATTATATCATAAATAGAAAAAAAAATGCACTTGATTTTGAGTCTATATGTCCAAGTTATAGTCTTGCCAAGTTAGATTTTAAAACCAAAAAAAATAGTGGAGCGGTTCCTTTTTTAAGAAATAATGTTAGTAAATGTTATCAAAAATACATAAAAACAAAATATATATATATATGCACAGGCATAAAAAGTATGATAGTATGACTGTATAAATAAATAGTTTCAGGCCAAAAAGTTCAACTACCACTTTACCATGAACCCAAAAAATGATAAATTTTATATAGAAGTGGATGCTTTTTGGCCTTATGGATTTAATGATAGGAGCATAGATGTAGTGAACAAAATTTGTTTTATATTGAAGGACCAAGTGAGGAAGAAGAGGAGGAATCAATATTAGAGGGTGATAGGGATTTAGATGATGAATCACATGATTCCCAACCAATTATTTCTTTTCATGCACTCTCTAGTTTTAGTGCCCCACAAACTCTCAAGTTAGTTGGGCTCTTAAAGAAGTAGAAAGTATCTATTTTGATCGACTCGAGTAGTACTCATAATTTCATCAACAAAAAGTTGGCTACTCATCTAAATTTTTTTATATATCCAACTCTAGAATTTTAGGTCTTGATTATAGATGGTGGTACTATTAGTTGTTCTGGAAAGTGCCATAGCATTAAATTATCCATAGGAGATTATCATCTTGATAGCCCAATGTATGTTATCTCCATGGGTACAACACATTATTTTGGGAGTACAATGGCTTACAACTTTGGGAACAATTGAGATGAACTTCCAAGAATTATTCGTGAGATTCCAATCAAAAGGAAAGATAATAGAGCTAAGAGGGTTGAAGGAAAAGTACCCACAAATAGTGAGCTCTCATCAAATGCAGAAGTTGCTTAACAAAGGAGTTGATGGATTTGTAGCCCAATTATGTTCATTAGAAGTCTCAATCTTATGCTCCCACCCATCCAAATTTACAAGTAATAATTGAGAATCACTCAATGGTTTCTGGAGATAATCCTAAGAGGGGTCATGATCATGCCATAAAACTAGTTCCAAGGAGCCAACCTCCCAACATCAAGCCTTATCGATACCCACATATAAAAAAAAGTGAGATAGAAAATAATGTTAAGGAGATGTTAGAGGCAAGAATTATCATACATAGCCAAATTTCTTACTCCTTGCCTTCAGTGATGGTGTGGAAGAAAGATGAAACTTGGTGCATGTGTTTGGACTATAGAGTGCTCAACATGTACACCATCAAATAAGTTTCCTATTTCAGTCATTGATGATTTTCTAGATGAATTGAATTGAGCTATGTATTTTAAAAAGTTAGATCTTAGATTCGGTTATCACCAAATTTGTATTAAGGAAGAAGATATTTGTAAGACAACATTTAGGAATCATGAGGATTATTAAGAATTTTTGGTGATGGAATTTGGTCTTACCAATGCTCCATATATATTTCAAAGTTTGATGAATTCCATCTTTAAAAAGGTCTTAAGGAAGTTTTTATTAGTGCTTTTGATGATATATTGATTTATAGCAAGACATTGGAAGAGAACTTGCAACATGTAGATCAATTATTACAAGTTCTTGAAGAGCATCAACTCTATTCTATGCCATCCAAGTGTTCTTTTGGTCTTAATGAGGTGGAGTACTTGGGACACAGTTTCACATGAAGGAGTAAAGATGGATCCTAACAAAATTAAGGCTATCATGGAATGACCTAATCCCAAAACCATGAAGAAATTGAGGGGTTTCTTGGGAGGATTGACTGGATACTATAGAATATTTATGAAGAATTATGGCTGTATAGCAGCACCCCTTACAACTTTATTGAAGAAGGATTCTTTTAATTGGAATGAATCTGCTAATTCAACATTTGAAATGTTAAAGGAGGCTATATGCACAACTCCAGTGCTTTCCACTCCTAATTTCACAAAGGATTTTATTGTGGAATGTAATGCTTCAAGAAATGGTATAGGTGCAATTCTCATGTAGGAGGCTTGGCCCATTGCTTTTGAGAGTTGTCAGTTAAAGGGTAAGAATCAACTCAAACCTATTTATGAGAAGGAAATGCTAGCTATTCTTCATGTAGTAAAATAATGGAGGCATTATCTAATGGGTAGAAACTTCAAGGTTAAGATAGATCATGATAGCCTAAAATATTTTTTGAAACAAAGATTGTCTTTTGAAGAACAACAAAAATGGGTTACTAAGATGTTGGGATATGATTTTGAGATTGTATATAAGAAAGGAAAGGAAAATTTTGTGGTAGATGCACTATCGAGGAAGGATGAGAAGGATGAAGCTTTATTATTTTCCCTTTCAATATTACAAGAATATTGGGTAGAAGAAGCCAAATAAGAGTGGAAAAATGATGTGGCTACCAGTAATCTCATTCAAAAATTACATAGTGATCCTAGTAGTTTAGATAAACTTTGTTGGAAGGGAGATACTTTGTGGTATAAAGAACGATTGTATCTTTGCAAGAATTCCTCTCTCAAACAAAATATTCTCATAGAGCTATATGAGTCTCCAATGGGTGATCATTCAAGAGTTTTGAAGACATATCATCAAGTCAAGAAAGACTTCTTTTGGGAGGGGCTAAAAGGAGATGTTCAAAAATTTGTGGTTGAATGTTTGGCTTGTCAACAAAATAAAGGGAAGATAATTAAGAAACCTAGTCTCTTGCAACCCTTAGTTATTCCTAGCTAGAGTTGGGAAGAGGTCTCCATGGACTTCATCACAAGGATTCCAAGATGATCTAATGGTAAGAATGTCATCATGACAGTAATGGATCACCTGACTAAATATGCACATTTTATTGCATTATCACATCCTGTTACAAAAAGTACAATGGTAAAAGATTTTTTGGAGGATATTCAAAAGCTACATGGTATACCTAAGGTTATTGTTACTGACCATGATCCTATCTTTACTAGTAACTTTTGGATAGATTTATTCAAATATTTGGGTACTCAATTGGTTCATAGTTCTTCATACCATCCATAATTTGAT